>APFE030492374.1:43071-64762 GCA_000404065.3 Pinus taeda | reverse complement strand
TCAAGAGTGAAGAGTTTAATCATGAGTTGGACAACTTCAAGTGCAGAATGTGAGCCATAGAGTTCTTTCAGCTTTTGTAGGGCTTCAAAGGCAGTTGAATATGACGAAATATGGTGACTCACCTCTTCATTTACAGATGTTGTGATTAATGCATAAGCTTTGTTGTTCTTGTTTTCCCAAATGACGAGCTCTTTGTCTGAGTTAGGCTGTACTGGATCATTGTCTCCTTCTCTGACACACACTCCTTTCCACAACTCATTGAAAATGAGGGTGTGTTTTATCATCTGGGACCATTCGAGATAGTTCTCCTTGCCAGTGAGAACTATTCCCACCATGGAGATGATTGAATGCATTTTGTAAAAAAAAAATATTTTGCTGATAGAAAAATACTTCTGCTGTTAATGTATAAAATTGTATTTTTCATGGAGGAAAAAGTACAGCTCCGGTGTAAAAATTGTAAAAAGATTGCACTCTTATATATAGGACAAAGGTATGACCAATTCCTATATGGTGGAGATGAAATGTACCAAATAATACAATGCTTAAACAATACATATGGCTGCGTTAAAAAATACATATGGCTGCCTTCAACAAAATACATATGGTTGCGTTAAAAAATACATATGGCTGCCTTCAAAACATATCTAATGCAGAGGTATCAACACCATTAAAAAGTACATTCAAGGGAAGCGGCTTCTCCCACTTCAAACACTCATCGGTCTCTGGATTCTCCACACATCAGCAACATACCATGTCAGTCTTCACGCATGTCATACCATGTCAGGCCTCACGCAACAGCAGCACATCTCCACGTAGAGTTATCAAAACCACGCATATCAAGTTGTCTCAAAACCACGCAACAACAACACATCTCCAAGCAGAGGTATCAAAACCATGCATATCAGGCTGTCTCAAAACCACGCAACATTAACACGTCTCCACGCAGAGGTATCAAAACCATGCATATCAGGCTGTCTCAAAACCACACAACAACAGCACATATCCATGCAGAGGTATCAAAACCACGCATATCAGGCTGTCTCAAAACCACGCAACAACAACATATCTCCACTTTGGTTTATCAGTTGTAAAAAAACTATATCGCAATTAAGTTGCAGGTGTTCTCAACCATTGCAGCCACCACATTCAAATGCAGGTTCATAATTGTAGTTAAATTAGAGTATAAACAATTCATCAATTTATAAAACTGTGTATGCATACCATATCATCTCATACGAAATCTTGGAAAGAGTAGCTGCATTTCAAGGTTGAACCCTTTAGGGTGCCCATCATGGTGTCTCGAGCAATGATAGAACAGACTTGGCCCCAGGTACATAAAAATATAGCTGGAAATCAGCAACATCCTTGGCATTCACAACAATGAATGGATCAGAAGCGTCTAGCGTTCAAACATATGATACATCCAACGTTCAAACCAGGTTAGGATAGCGCAAATGTTCCCATGTTAGATGAATGTCAGACAGAGAGCGCAGGTATAGAGGGCACAGGGATGGCAGAAAGAACGCAGGTAATCAGTTACTGAATTATATGGGGAACAGTGGAGCAGACCAAGAGTTGCAAAGACATAAAGGCTAAAAAAAAGGAGTTGGCTCTGATACCATGTCAGGCTAGGCAGTAACTCCATTAGGCAGAAAATAATTGACTGTATTATTCCATAGGTAGGTCCTCATTATATACATGAGGGAGAGACTGTTCATTTCGTCTCCCGATGACTGTTCATATTCCTATCTATCTATTTACAATAATTCACCCAATCACAAGGATTAGGTGTCAACACAATCCAAGGTATTTATATATAGGTTTAATGGTTTTTGGCCTAAATCAGAAGAATACACCAATGGGTTTTTTTCTCCTAGATACCCAACTATGACATTTATTTATGTTCCAAAAGGTTTCTTCATTGTACAATTTGATACACAAAAAAGATTTGGGTTTTTCTCTAAAATAAGGTCCAGGGTTTTGGGGTAGATTTGGGCTTTTTATAACTCCATGGTTTCCATATTTCAATGCAACAAATATGGCATTTCCAACATTTTCGGTATGGGTGAGACTCCCAAACCTCCCTATTATATTTTGGCACCATCAGGTCCTAGAGGGTGTTGGAAATACTTTGGGAAAGTTAAAAAAGAGGGGCTTTGGAAGAATAGAGAAAGGTATTTTTATTTTTTCTAGAATATGTATGGATATAAACCTTAGCAAAAAATTACCAAATCACATTTTATTGAAATAAAAACATTTTCAGTGGTCCTGAGTTCTAGAATATGAGAACACAACATTCAAATATCGATTTTTTTTTCAAACTGGATACTTGCAGACGCATTCCCACAAGATAAAAAGAACCCAAAAAATGAAAAGGCACATAAGCCAAAAGGATGGAATTTTACAGATCCACACCTCTCTGAAGTAGAAAAAGAAGAAAGCATGGAGAATCCAACAAAAGAAGAAGGGGCATCCAGAATAAGAATGTTAATTGTTAATGCTACTTTGTTAGTTTTTTTTATCATTAGATGCGTTCTAGCCAAGAAATTTGGTGGAGAGGCTAGAATGCATGAGATCTCGAAAACCCAAAACTAGTTTCTTGAAATTCCGCCTAGAAGCGTCTCAATTAGATTATTAATCGATTTTTAAATATTTCCTAAGTCTAAACTTAGGGAATGTGGTTAATTAATCAGTATTAATTAAGATAAGGTGAGAATGATCTAAAAACTCACTCGGATCGATCCAGAGATGATCCTAGCCATTAATTATGTTATAATCTTGGTTGTTGGTGCTCCAACAGTGGATTATAAGAGGAGGTTGATGTGGTGATCGAGAAGACACTTAAGCAGTTCATTTTCTTAGCAAATCGATTTTTTGAGTAGGAGTCAGTTTCTAGAGAGAGAGAGCCATAGATCAAAGAAGTGAGTGAGGGTCAAGGACAATGATCTGGAGGAAGCTTTTCTAGATATGGAGAGGCAACAGTAAGAGGACCGAGTTATCCTAGTGAGGCAATGTAGAGCTCTGTGTAATAGCTTTAGAGAGGGAAGTTTGATTTGCTGGAGATAAAATAATTCTTAGATCCAGAGGCCGAGTAGAGGTTTCAGAGGGATGGAGAGATGAATTTCTCAGTAGCAGAAGGAAAAACGACTGTATCAGAGACTAGTCAGAGGCTACGTCATAGTGTCTGTGCAATCCAACGTAGAGGGTTATGTAGAAGCTTCAAGAGGCCTAGATTTATGTTGGCAAGTTGTGTCAGGATTGCATGTGGAGGAAGGATAAATCCCCTTCCATAATTTTGCCCAATTTTGTTGTTGTGGATTTCCAGTTTTAGGCATCTAGATTGTACTCAAATTTTCACTGTTGCATAATAATAAAAACCCTCACTACTGCACTGATTTTCCCAAGCTGGGTTTCTCCGAGGACATTTGTCCAAAACTAATTGTCTCATATTTTATGTGTGTGTGTGTTAGAATTTCTTAGTTTCTTTATTTCTTCGCAGTATTTTATTTTTGAAGGTTGTAGTGTGTTTATTTCGATATTTGTCATAGCAGATGAATTGTTTTTTTTTTTTTTTTAACTATAACGGTTGTGGTTTTTATTTATTGCAAAAGGGATAGTGGGTCTTTTCCGTAGCGACCCCTATTACATGGCTATTTTCCTTTGTTGCAGCCTTTGAGATATTACAATTTCATAGTTTTTGGAAGAAGCTTTCCCCATTTACAGTAAAACTCCCTTTCCTGAGAGTGCATCCAATGTTCGCCATCTTGTCCGCTTCGCTGTTGGAGTTTCTAAGAATATGGTAGAGCTTGTATGAGTTGAAGTCTTGTAATACTCTCTTCAGTCTGCCCATAATTTTGTTGAGACCTACATTGTTGAAGAGTTCACCATCGTTTAAATTTTTTATTATAATTTCTGAGTCTCCGAAGACTTGGAGATCTTTAACACCTTTCTCTCTAGCAATAAGACAAGCTTTGAGTAACCCAAGGATTTTGTACAAGTGTTGCTTGAAAAAAATTCTACTTTTGCAATAGAGCCTCCAGACCTGCGTGCATGAAATTGTGCTGTCTAATTGCATTTCCCTGAGGGCAGCGTTATTAGCGTATTTGGACCAAAGAGTGATGCTGACGGGGTGAGAAGGGTCGTGGATCATTTTCCACAGAAGCTTGCCTCCCAACGTTGTGTTAACTAGGGAAGGATCACGTATTTGCAATCTGCCCTCAGTGATCGGTCTCTTGACCAAGTCCCAGTTACAAGATGCATTTTTTTTCGTTGCCTTTCCCTCCTTGCTGTAAGAAGTCCATGAGAAGTGAAGAGATATGTTCCATAACATTTTTGGGAGCCAAGAGGAACGCTGCTTGATAAATAGGAAGGGTTGACAGCTGAGATTTGATTAGAATGATTTTTCCACCTTTTGTTAACCAGTAGCCTCCCAAAGCTTTGATTTTAGATTTGATTTTACTGATGATATCCATCCAGAGGGACCTCTTATTTACGCCTGAGGATATTGGTAGTCCAAGATACCTGAACTTATCCCATTGTGCATGCCATTTGAACCCTAAGATCTTCGTGATGTTATTGATCTCCTGCTGTTCTGTATTCCAGCTGAAGATTTCACTTTTACTCTCATTGACAAGAGCTCCAGATACCTTGCAATAGCTTCTTAGGACTTTGTCAAAGGTTTTCGCTATTATGGAGGAAGCACCACCAAGGAGAAGGGAGTTGTAGAGCCTCTAACTTACGCCTCATCATCCACTATTACCTACTGCTTTTCATCACTTACCTCTCTCTTTTGCCTCATTTTCAATGTAAAACCACCCAGATCATTACATTAGATGTCATTAAGCATGATCAAGTGAGCTTTGCTAATGTGTGACTGTTTTGTTTAGATTTTGACATATTTACAGGCATTCCGCAGCCATCTGCTGATTCCGCAGCCATCTGATGATCCCACAGCCTTTTTGTTAATCTCAAGGTTCCATGTGTCATTTTGCCAAATGAGCCACATGGGCACTTAGGAATCAAGGTGCTCGAGGTTCCTGTGCTATTTGTTCAGCCATCCACGTCATCTATACCTCCGGTCAACAAGGTTCAAGTTACGATCAACAAAGGCAGCTTAACGGTGATACGTAAGCTATTGGGTCACGTCAGTTCAAACAGTGACTTGTCCATGTTACGCGGGTTGTGGGGGACATAATCCAACTCTGGATTCAATGCCCATAACGACCAGAACCTCCAGCTCATCCACGCAGGCTTATGACGTGTTATTGAACCTTAATTACGCATGACAGTTAGTTTATTTTTCAGTTTTAGCTATACGCATTAGGATATCTTTCAGATGCCTATAAAAACTTGCGTCTGCGTATGCTTAGATAAATTTTTAATTGCTGTGTTTTATGAACTTGTTATAATTTTAGTGCATTCCAAGAATCTATTTTAATAGTGTTGTTCTAGCACTCTTGACTGTAATTTTCTGCACATGGAGTAATAGAAGCAGTGCTGTTCTGAAGTTTTCAATACCTTGAGTCTTCTTTGGGTTATATGAATGGAGGGCCCCTGTTCATGTTAGCCTTGTACAATATTTTATGTTCAACATTTCCTTATTTCCATTCAACATTTCCTTTTCTTGACACATGTACAGTGTAATTTACTTTCATGTTATTTCATTTCCAGCCTTTATTTTAAGCTGATCAGCATTGTTCTTTTGCAGGTTTTTAACCCGAGATTGCTTGTGTGTTTATGTATTTGCTTTATATCTAGTGGTAGTTTCAGTTGACAGATTCAAAGTTGATGCCTTTACTTTATTTTCATAGCTGATTTTTAGTTTTATTTCTCAAATCTGTCTGCTAACATATGAATGGTCTCTTTATTATAAATTGTCTATCTTTTAGAGATCAGAATACTAATAACTTGCAGTCGGCTTTGGGTACTTTTTAGACTAATCTTTAACTACTTTCTAATCGTGCTTTACACAGTACTATGTGTTAGAGGCAGAGAGTTAGAAAGAGCAAAACATTATAACTAGTCTTTAAAGTAGATTTTTCTCGTTTTTTTATCATTTCTTAGACTTATCTTTAGCTACTTCCTAATCGTGTCTTACACAGTACTATGTGTTAGAGGCATAGAGTTAGGAAGAGGTAAACATTATCATTGGTCTTTTAAGTGATTTTCTTACCTTTTATTTGCAGAAGCATGAATGGTGTCTAATGCCATTAGAAAGTGGTTCTTTGCTTTCAGTTCATTTTAATTCATTTATTTCCTTCAAGTTTCCCTTTTCAGCAAGTAGTTAGAAACCACTAATCACACACCTTCACTCATCTAGAATTCACCTTACACACACCATCACTCATCTGTTTATAAATACATCACTCCATCTTAGGAAGATAAATTAACCACGAACAACACCCCAAACGACAAAAAGCTCTAAGAGGTTGCTTAAGTACATATAGTACAACTTCACTTCATCAGCTTACGAGCCCCGGGTTGAAAATTAATGACATCAATTTAGGAACACTAAATTGACTAAACAAGTAGGCCAACAAAACTTTACATTATTTTACAATTCTTAAGGTGTACATCCCTATGACTCATCCTAGACTTTTGTGCTCCGTACCCGCACTTTGTGGAGTCTTACAATACAATTGACCAAAACTCAGGCTTTAAGCCCCAAAACCTGCTACGGGTGATCCCATGCCCAACACCATGGGTGGATGAATACCATGGGTATATTCCATGGGCAGATGCCATTTCCCATTTGGATCATTCCTCCCTCCTTAAGAGGCGATGGTACCCATTGCATGAAGTTACCTCCTGAGAATCCTTTGTTGAATATGAAGAGCCATTGAAGAGAAGGGTTTTGTTTGGTTAACCAATAACCATGACGAATGAAGGTACGAGTATAGAGATACCCTGTAATGCTTTAGACCAACTAGGATACTAACAATGTGCATCATAGAAAATGGGCTTCAATGAAGCATGGGTTTGTTGATGACCCATAACCATGAGAAATGAAGATCCGAGGATAGAGATGCCCTATAATTCTTGTGACCAACTATGATATAAAAGGGTTTTCTATGGTTGACCCATAACATTGGGTTTTTGGGTGACCCATAATCGTGATGCTTGTTAGTCTTCTTGGTAAAATCAGAGTGGCTTCTCTCATAGATTCTCCTATCCAATGAGATGTTGTAAAGGCTTCTTTCACATTATAGACCTCTGGCTAAAACTTTCTAAGAAATTATGTTATAACTGATGAAATCAAATTCTGTCAAAGACCCATTTGAGGTATTGAAAGATATTTCCATTAATGTAAGGAACTTGAACTTTTATGATATGTGGAGTGAGAAAATAATTCTAAAAACATGGTACACACGGACGTGAAACATTCCAGACATGTGTAACTTCAATTGCTCATATCTCTCAAATCCGTAAATGAAATCAAAATCTGTAAAAGAACCCATTTGATCTAACAAACAATACTTTCAAATGAGATATCTTTCACCTTCTAAAATTATTTGTGGAGTTCATAGCACTGGCATAATGTTTGTTGAAGATTGCTAGAAAATTTGAAATTGAAATATGCTTCAAACCCTCATTCCCATGGAAACATATCATGGCTCTAATACCACTAATCTAGATCTTGGGGAAAGGCCCATAAGATCCAAAAAATTGAAATTCTAGAAGAAAGGAATCGAACACACAATAAACAAAAATGTAAAGAAACTTTTTTTAGAACATAGAATCATTGTAAAAGCTACATTGTGGTGGATAATCTCCCTTTCACAAAATGCGACTTGTTACTTATAACCTTTTCTTTGTAACAATACCACAAGTAAATTCCATGGGTGGGTAAATTCCATGGATTAATGAATGCCATGGGTGGATGTCACTTACAATACCGTGAGTACATTCCATGGGTTGATAAATACCATGGGAGGACGAATACCATGAGTAGATGCAAGTTACAATACCATGGGTGGATGAATACCATGGGTAAGTCCATGGGTGGATTCCATTTTCCATTCAGATCATTCCTCTAATGATCTAGGCTCATCAAACTCAATCATGTCTTCGAATAAGACCAACAACACACTAATGAATCTCTAAATCTTTGTGTTCTCCTCCTTAAGATAAAGCACATATCTCAACAACTCTAAGAATCTACTACCATACTTCTCATTGGTCATAGATCCCATCTTCACTCATAGAACTCCTTTTCCTTGTCATCATAGTATATATCAGATAGATACTTCTTCCTAAAATTATTTCGATCTCACTCAAATTTAGCTCCTATTCTTGAATACCTCTAACATTCTTCACATATTCCCACCAAATTTCTACTTTTCCTTTAATACTAAAAGTAGTTATCTCAACTTTCATATTTTCTAAATAATCATGTAATCTAAAAACCTATTCATCCCAAGTAACCAAGATTCTGAATCTTGTGAGTTTTTTATTTCTCCATCAAATATAGGAGCCTTTTCTTTCTTGAACTCCTCTAACAAGTATTGCCTCTCACTCCTCTTATAAATATGGTGACAATGATGAAAATGTTGTCTCTTTGGACCCAAACTGGAATAAAACCCACAGCCATTACCCCACATGTCAGGTGTGTCCAATAACTTACCATCTATGACTGTGTCATCCCTATCAAACATGTATCCTAACTGAGACCTGATATAATATTCTCCATCAGTCCTATCCTCCTATCCATGACGGATCCTAAGTGGTCCCTATCTCTAAAAATCTGATAGACTTCAAAGGATGAATGCATTAATTTTCACTTGCTTCTCTTATGCCCTAGCAAGTCTTTCATATGACTGAATGATATTATCATTATCCACCTTAAAACTTCTAATCTCTTCTTTCAAAATTCTTAATATATATTCCATGTCAGGGGAGTATTCATCACCATAATATTCATCTCATCTATAGGGCGAATCAGATGTACTGTAGTCCATCATTTTGCTAGTCATCTTGATCTTCTTCCTCTCACAAACATGCCATGTCAGATAAAAAAAATATAACCATGATCAAACATACATTATGAAGTTCAAGGGAGCCTATCCCATATGTAAAATCAATCTATATTAGTAGAAAATATGTATATATAATGAAATCAACATATCAATCATATCAACATCAACATCGTCAACCTCTACATGATGACACAACTACAATAATGACTATCACAATGCATTCACAACTAACACATAGACAATTGACATGCATGCATGATAAACAAATTATGCCCATCTAGTCCAATTGTTTGAACTTAGAAGCTCTAATACCAATATGTAACCATCCCTCCCATATTTACCCATTTTCACCTTCTTGCTGAGTAAACATCAGATATAGAGTTACTATGACATGCCTCGACCTCCAAGCTTTAGTTATGAAAGTGGGCCAACAATCGACAAAAAACTAACAACTCACCTCATCCCTCATTGCTAGAGGAAACTCAGAGGCCAAAGGACTACCCTAGGTGAGCAAGCACTAAGTTGGCGCTTCTCATAATTTAACCCCCAACCCCATGCATGAAAATTCCTCCATGTTGTTATAGGCCTACAATATCATGCATAACACTACTTGTGTGTAGTTGTGACCCAAATTATCCAGTTTAGAGCATGAATTCTCGAGATCTATGCCTCAATTCCACGCTATCCTTTAGACCACTGCCCAAAACTTCTTGAAACTTGTCAGAGCCATTAATTACATGACAACGAAGATAAACATATAAAATTGAAGGAAAAAATAATGTTAACTATCAGATGGGAACTTTAAGCTCAAAACAAGGACTCTAGTCAAAAACCCTCAAAAACCATGAAAACAATCCGAAAACATAAAATGTTGATTTTGGAATAATGTTGTTTTTTTACAAGGTAAATTTTCAACCCTTTTAAAAATGGTAGTAAAATCTAATAAAAACTATTTTTTCTTTGTGCAAAAAACACCCTGAAAAAGGAAGAGTTGATGCTAGAATAACATCTTTTCTTTGAGGTAAATTGTCAAAAAAATTTAGAAATGATGTTAAGGATAAAATATCATCACTCTGAAAAACCTTAAAATTCCAATTATTTTCAAGCATGACTTTAAAGAAAAATTATCACGTCTCTGAAAAGATTTAAAATTCCACCAATTTTCAGCCATGGTGTTAAAGATAAAATACTTATAACTATTTTTAACCATAGCACTAAATATAAAATATCATGACTCAAGAAAAACCTTAAAACTTTGACCAATTTTCAACATGGAATTAAAACCGAAGATCATGACTACGAAAAACCTTAAGTTTTCAATGTATTTCAACCATGGCATTATGGAAATTGTTTATGACTAAAAATAAAAATAAAAATGAACACCTGAATGAAAGAGTCATTATACTAAGAGTATTTTTTTTAAAATGATACAAGTATAATGACTTTAAAATATTAGCCTAGACAGCTTGAAACATTTCAAAAAAAAATTAAAAGTCAACAATCAAATTGACACATAGTGTAGGCGAACTCAACCCATTATAATGAAAATTTAAAGACCAACCATGAAATGGACACATTGTGGGGGTGACCTCGATGCATCATAACAAAAACTATATAATCAACTATCAAATTGACACATTATATCACCAACACATTGTCAACAACACATATGAATCATAACACAAGAATAACTCTTATTAACATATGAAAATACCAACCAAGTCACGGACTTCCATGTACCACCCGACCATAGATTGAACTGAACCGAATCTATCTTCGAGAGGCTAAACCACACCAACCCTCAAATAGTGATTCCACCTCATGAACGAACATCACTAATACTAACCAAATCAGTCTCTACCCAAGTTGTCCAAGGCTCCATGGACTAGTATCTCAACCCATAGCCTTCCATGGCTCCAAACAATTTGTCCAACTCGGCTCCAGGGACTAGTAAATCAAACCACCAAGGAATTGAAAGCATTGGTTCCAACCTATGCTCCAGCACTAGTAACTCAACCCAAGTTGTTCCAAGGCTTCTTGTTGGATTATTGGGGCCTGACCCAGGTTCGGAGGTGATTTAACCAAACATATCTCAGTACTATTGGCCCTTTCGGCAATGGTCCACGGAGTTCGGACTAAGGTCTTACCTGAAGTAGTATGGGAGGGTGCTAGAACTAGGTTTTCACACCCTGGAGATGTCTGATGAGTTCAGAAAATATACAGTTAGACCTTTTTAGAAAATTATATATTACAGAACAATGGAACACATAAAATATTGTAGAAATATAAACACAGAAAATCCATAAAACAAGAGAGACACATATATACATGGTTCACCCAGTTTGGGCTACGTCCATAGAGAAACAACCAGTGCTTCTTTTTGTATTATCCAGCAAACTGAAGAGATACAACCTACAATAGATCCGCTCTAATTCCCTCTTCACTCTCAATCTCCTCTCTCTTCCTCACTCAGAATATAGATATGTATAGACACAATACAATTCCCTCATATATAGCGAGGGTTGTCTTCTAGGGAAAAAATCCCTAAATTAAACATAACTTCTACCATCAGATCTCCGCCTAATGAACGGCCTAGATTGACTATGAAATTACAACATTTCACAAGGCAATTTTACATCTATTCTTAGCTTTGGGGGCACTGCCCACGATCCCCCCACTAGGGAGAGGGGGCTCCCAAAGGTCGCAGCTGCCCCCTAGACCCCCCCTACAATGAATATTTTACTGGCAGCATTGCCACCCCATTACAAACTGCGGTCCAATGCAGCAATACCTTTGAATACAAAATATAATAAGCCTCGAAACCCAACAATCTCCCACTTAGAGACTGATTACAACAACTTCACCGTTGCTTCATTTGTTGGACAATGAATCCATTTTGGACTTGGCTATTTCTCATCTTTTCATCATACTTGAAGACCAATTGAAACTGAGAAAATTCACAGTTTCTCCCTGGTTACAACTTTTGTTAACATATTTGCAGGATTCTATCACCTGCCATATCTGCATCAACATATCCCTATAGAGAAATGTTTGAACCACCAAAGCATAATGTTTGATTTGTGGTACCTCTCAAATACCTTAGAATCCACTTCACCGCCATCCAATGTTCTTTTCCTGGATTGTTCATGTACCTACTTACAACTCCCACTGCATGTGCGATATCAGGCCCTGTGTAGACCATTGCATACATTAAGCTTCCAACTACTTATGCATATGGGACTTTAGACATATGAACCATTTGTTCCTGAGTCTTAGGACATTCCTCCTTACTTAATTTGAAATGGATAGCCAAAGGTATATTAACTAGTTTTGAATTCTACATATTAAACCTTTTCAACATCTTTTCTATGTACTCACTTTGAGACAATGTTAGTTTGTGAATGTTCTTGTCTACCAAGGATTTGTTTTGGAGCACCCAAATCCTTCATTGCAAATGAGTTTGCCAATTTTCTTTTGAGCACATTTATTTCCTGCATGTTAGAACCTACAAAAAGCATGTCATCTACATACAATAACAATATAATATAGCTGCCATCATTTTTCCTTTTGAGATAAACACAATGACTAGAGTGACATCTAGTATAACCTTGTTCAGACATAAATTGCCAAATTTTAGATACCACTACCTTGGACCCTATTTTAATCCATACAAGCTCTTCTTCAACCTGCACACAAGTTTCTCCTTCCCTTTACCTCATATCCTTGTGGCTGCTGCATATATATCTCTTCCTCCAAATCCCCATGGAGAAAGGTTTTCTTTACATCTAACTACTCAAGATGAAAATCTTCAACTGCTACTAAACTTAAAATAGTTCTGATTGAAGTCATTTTAACAACAAGAGAAAATATATCATCAAAGTCTATACCCTTTTTTTGTGCAAAAACTTCCACTACAAGTCTATATTTATACCTTTTTCTACCTCCATCTTCTTCCTTCAACTTGTAAACCCATTTATTCTGTAATGTTGTTTTACCTGCAAGCAACCTGACTAAGTCCATGTCTGGTTATGTGGTAAGGAGTCCATCTCTTATTTCATGGCTTGCTCCCACTTCTTCCTAGTTTCTACCTACACTATTTCTTCATAACATTCTGGTTCACCAGAATCAGTCAACAATACATAATATAATGAAGGAGAGTATCATTCAAGGGGTCTACTTATCCTAGTAGATCTTCTAACACCACTTTCAGGTGTTTGAGGTGCTTGTTGTTATTGTGGCTATTGTTCTGGCTATTGCTCATTATGATTTTCAGGCACCATCACTTTTCTTGTGATCTCGTCAAGCACTATGTATTCTTTGTTTTCTTTTTCCTATAGCTAATCCTTATACAAAACATTTTCATTGAATATGACATCTCTTCTCCTAATGATTTTGTGTTTTTCATAATCATAAAAGTGATAACCAAAATCATTAACACCATATCCAATAAAGGTATATTTCTTTGATTTTTCCTCAAGCTTTGTTCTATTTTCTTTATTAATCTGGACAAAGGCTTCACAACCAAAAGACTTTGAAAAAGAGTAGTTTACCTTTTTACCTATCCATGCCTCCTCTAGAATACCACCATCCAAGGAACTTGAACGCCCTCTGTTTATTAGATAAACAATAGTATCTTCAACATCTGCCCAAAATTGTAAAGGCAATCTTGCATGCAATCTCATGCACCTTGCATGCTCCATGATTATCTTGTTCATCCTTTCTGACACACCATTTTCTTGTGGTGTTCCTAGAACTATCTTCTTTCTATGAATTCCATTCTCTGAATAGTAGCTATCAAACGCTTTGCTGCAATATTCACCTCCATTGTCTGATCTGAGACTCTTGAACCTTTTTCCTATCTCATTTTCAACCAAATCTTTCCATTTCTTGAAAATACAAATACATCAGATTTATTTCGAATACAATAAATCCAGGTTTTTCTGGATGCATCATCAATAAAAGTAACATAATAAAGAGAGCCACGAAGAGATGATACATGAGAAAGTCCCCATACATTTGTATGCACAAACTCTAATTTTTCACTCTTATTTTCTTTCCCAAGTCTAAGGAATCTAACTCTCTTCTGATTTCCATAAACACAATTCTCACATAATTTTAAATCAACATGCTTCAAACGTGGCAAAAAATTTCTTGAGTGAAGAATCTGCATCCCCTTCTCACTCATGTGCCTAAGCCTATGATGCCACAATGCCATATCTTCTCGTGTAGAGGTTAAAGTAATAACAAAATTAGAAATACCATTGCATAAATACAATCTACCAACCTTTCCCAAATCCCATGTTGAAATTAGATTTTTCTTTAGATCTGGAATATGCCTTACCTCCTTCAATAGCCACTGATTTCCATTTTGCTATTTTACGAAAATTGTACCCATTATAATGATTTTACAGGGTTTATCATCACCCAATCGACCCTGTCCAAAATCTCCTTCAAGATAATCATAAAAATGTTTCCTATCAGGTGTGGCATGGAATGAGGCCCCTGAATCTACCACCCAAGCATCAATAATATTTTCTAATGAAAGAATCAAAGAATCTTGAAACACATCACCTTTTACATTTTGTTCATGATTATTTTCTTGCTACGTGTCTACTTCTTTTCCCTTTCAAGATTTGTGGCATTTCTCTAGGTGTCCTTTCTTCCCGCATTTCTAGCACACTATCCCCGATTTGGACTTGGATCTGCCTTTTATTGACTTACAGCGATATCCAGGGCTCTTTCCTCTTTCCATTTTTCTTCCCCTAGTCTCTACAGTCAAAGCATTACCTGATGTCTCACCAGAGCTTTTCCGACACATTTTCTCACTAAGGATTTCTCCGACAACATCATCAAACTTTAAAGTACTAGATCTAGAGATAAAGTCACTAATGGCCATAACTAAACCATTCAAACTTTCTGGAAATGAGCACAGAAATAACAGAGCCCTAACTTCGTCATCAAAAGTTACCCCTACAGAATTTAACCGACTGGTAAGTGTATTAAACTCATTTAAATGATCAACAACAGATCCACCTTTTGACATATTCATATTAAATAAATGCTTCATAAGAAATACCTTATATGAGGCCGAGGGTTTTTCATATAGTTTGGACAATGTCGAAATTAAACCCTTTGTTTTAATTTCCTTTGAAATACTAAACACTACCGATGCTGCTAGGCATAGCTGTATTGTTCCAAGTGCTTTTCTGTCAAGAATATCCCATTCTGTGTCTATCATACTCATCTACTTCTTTGTCTTTCTGCTCAATGGCTGGTACAGATCTCTATGGTACAAATAATCTTCCATCTGCATCTTCCACTACTGGAAGGTTTGACCGTTAATTTTTTCGGTTCTAAACCTACCATCTTCCGCCATTTCTCCCACTAGAACCAGGTCCCCTTCTCTCCTGTGAGTTTATCAACAAAATAGATCTTCGACTCTGATACCAGTTGTTATAAAAGTATATATTAAAGAGAAATGGAACACATAAACTATTGCAGAAATATAAACACAGAAAGCACATAAAACAAGAGAGACACAAATATACGTGGTTCACCCAGTTTGGGCTATGTGCACGGAGAAATAGCCAATCCTTCTTTTTATATTATCTAGCGAACTGAATAGATACAACCTACAACAGATCCACTGTAATTCCCTCTTCGTTCTCAATCTCTTCTCTCTTCCTCACTTAGAATACAGATATATATAGA
Source organism: Pinus taeda (assembly GCA_000404065.3). Taxonomy (NCBI): domain Eukaryota; kingdom Viridiplantae; phylum Streptophyta; class Pinopsida; order Pinales; family Pinaceae; genus Pinus; species Pinus taeda. The sequence continues at coordinate 49,076 of APFE030492374.1, read as the reverse complement.
CACAATACAATTCCCTCATATATAGCGAGGAGCTGCCTTCTAGGGCAAAAAATCCTAAATTAAACATAACTTCTACTGTCAAATCTCTACCTAATGAATGACCTAGATTGACTATGAAATTATAACCTTTTACAAGGAAATCTTACATATAGTCTTAGCTTTGAGGGTGCTTCCCCCAATCCCCCTACCCGGGGGGGCTCCCAAATGTCACAGCCACCCCCCTGAATCCCCCTTGCAACGAATATTTTACGGGCGGCGTTGCCACCCCATTATGAATTAGGGTCCAATGTGGCGATACCTTTGAATATAGAAGGTAATCAATATCCACACCCTACACACACTTACTTGTACTGTCATGCGGAAAGAGTTAATCTTGCGGACAAAACCAACCTCCCTAGAAGCTTAAGGATTTCTAGTGACAAACAAGACAATTAAGAACAATCCTTCTCTAAACATGCATTGACCATACAAGAAATCAAGTGTTTAGATCCTACCTGTAGTCCAATGCTGTTGTAGTAGTCCAGCATCGTCGATTCGGATGAGCTCCTCCTTCACTTCGAAACCTACATTCACTAACAATCAAATGATTAAATAGCACCTGAATATCTTATAAAATAAAACATATTCAACATACAGACCAAGGAGTATATGAAACAACTCATTAATAACAAATTTTTGAGATGAATGGACTTATTTGTATTAATAGGAAACAAAAGAAACCATTACAACCTGAGCCTTGGTGTTGTGCAAGTTCCTCCCAGGGTCCAGCAAGAGTTTTCCTTTACTTTGATAAGCTCACCCACTTATGAAACAAGAAAGGATGGGAATCTCTCCTCACAAGCTTCTACAAGGAAGTCCTAATTCCAGCAGCATCTACCCTTTTGGAATATTCAGCTTTCAACCTCCCCTCCTCTGGCCCAATGCCTGTATTTATAATGCTCTAGAGGAAGTTAATCAGGTCCACCATCAATGGGATAAGCCCCTCTTTGGATGGGGTAGCTCCTCTCTTGATGGGATAAGTTCCTCTTTAATAGGGATACATGAACCATCTGGAGGCACTCAATACACGTCAAACAAGCTTCTAGAATGCTTTAGAAATGACCACAAGTAAATATTTTAAGATGAAACTCGCGCCTTTTGACCTTTACAGGAGTATGCACCCACCCCTTTACATACAGAGCGTACAAGTATGCAGGTATTATGAATTTGGGATGCGTACACGCGGGTAAGGTTGAGAGAAACTGCGTACCCAAAAATAAATATATTTTTAATGAATTTCTCTCTTTCTTGAAGTTTGACATGGAGAGAAGAGGTATGAGGCTTGCCAAGGAGGATAGTATGACTGTTGATGGAGCCATACTAACTGCAAATAGTCATGGTGACAAATTTTAGGGTAACAGATTGCCCCTTAAAGTGCAAAGCCTGTAATAGGTTAGGGTTTTATATCATCTAGGAAGGGTGAAGTACTTTATCATTTCAAGGATTATCTTGTGGAGAGCCCAGTCAGAACCTACAATTTTCAACACAAAATACATGTATAAGATGATATCATCACTGAGGTAGGCATTCCCATACTCAGATCAAAAACTCTAACTAACAGACTAACTACTACTCTGATACAGGAATGATTTCGTAGTACATCATAATCATAGACTCATGTAGACACAGTATGGACGCAGCCATCTGTTTATAATTGGTCTACTATATAATGAATACAAAACTCCTCACAGCCTGGTGGGGAAACTAGATCCAAGGCTTCATTTCTACTTCACGATTGGTACGATTCTAGCCATGCGAATAAATGAGTCGATGTCGAACATGGTAGAAATCACTAGATTACCAGTCGATGATGTAAACTTTTAACAAGTGTGAGAGAGACCACCAGTGATGTCAATGGTTCTCAAAGTACCCAGTACAATCCATGAGATGTGAGTGAATGAGTCGATGTCGAACATTTCACGGAGTCCTTCGATCGAAAGTCAATGATGTAAAATGACGTCGAAGGCGAGAAACCTACCATTCATGTATGCAGACTTCAAGTTACTGATGATTTCTAAGTCAACTCTCTAGATAATGTGATGATGTCGATAGAAAGTGACTCGTTGCAGGAAATCCCACAACACGAAATCATAGTTCAAGTTGAAGAAATGTTGCTGTAAGGACTGACTCAGGGATGGACAAAATGGATGATAGGTATTTTGCAGTTGAATGTTTTGTTTGCAGACCTCTTGAACACATAACGACACAACAGATGGTTTGGTGACGAATGACTCAAAGTTAATACCCGGAACACGGCTGAAGAATTTCAATGTGGTTTGATCAACTGTGAGGCAAAGGATTTCCCAACCCAGGTGAATGAAAAGTGTCGTGTTCAAGAGTGGTAATAAGGTTTTTTCTGAGACAAAAGGATAACAAATAGGCTCATTCTTCTCTCTTTTCCCCCACCATTTCTGGCAAGTACCTCTTTATTTTTTACAAGCTTGAGGAGGATAACATATGCTTGATTATAAGCTCATCCTTCGGATGAGTCCAACTTAGTTTTGATTCGAACCCTAAGAAGGAGTGGTCCATTCCTGTTTGTAATAGAACAGGTCCTTACTGTGAAATTTTAACGAGTCCAGTATAGGAGAAACTCGATGTTTTTCAATTTTAGAGAGTCTGAAAAACTTAAGAAGACTCCAGATTGGATGTTTTCGTAACTTTGTGTCTCCCAAGCCTAAAAAGGTATAAAATAATGCCTAGGAGAACTGCTTGATCTTGCGACCAAGGAGTACTTTCATGATTAGTGCCTTTGACTTGAAAAGTAAAAAGCGATCAAGGACACGTCGTTTTATTTCCAGTATCGAATTTGAAACGACAAAAACCCAACAATCTTTTCTTGTTTATATGGTCAGAAAAGGGCTATAAGGGGACCGTCTTTTAATTTCGTTTTAACGAGTGTAAAAGAAATGCTCGGCAATCTTTTCATTTTAGGAATCAGAAAAGGGCTTAAAAGATGACTCTGATGTTTTGGTTCATGAAAAATGACAAGTTTCCCTAAAAATCCTTTTGTCCTGCACAAAAACGACACATTACTCATACCTGTTTAAGATAGGAAAAAAATACAATGAAAAATGTCCTTCCATGGTGAAAAATAAACAAATTTAACATTTATTTATCCAAAAAACCTATAAAAAGACTTTTTACCATGTCATTTTTACCATTTTACTGTTGAGGGAGAGAAAAGGGCATTTGGCAAGAAACTTTCCGTGGACTTTGCGGAGAATCCGACCGTCAGAATCAAGCGCCGTCTCTTTCAGGTATTTCACAACATCCTCCTCTTTGTTTTCATTCGATTAAAATTTCATTTTAAGCCCTAATTTGATTTTTTGGGGGCTTTGGGGTTTTGAGATGCATTTTTCGGGGTACGCAGGTACCCCATGGGTAACCTGCGTACCCTGACATTTTCTTTAAAGGGAAAATGGTCGGGGTATGCAACCTACCTTCAGCACAGCTGCGTACCCACACTCTGTTTCTGAAGGCGGGGTGCGTACTCCACGCAAAGTGGATTTACAAAACCCAAACTCAAGATTCAACCATTAATTTTTGATTTGATGAATTCTAATGGATATTTTTTGGTGTGTAGATTGCCCACCATGCTTGATTGGCGCGAGAACACGAAGATGTTGATTTGGCCGCAATTAATCATCAACCTTCCATTGATGCTTTAAAGGCATGTAGTCTTTACAAATACTGGGCCATACCTGGCATGAGGGCCCAGGTGCCATTCTTAGAGTGGCTAGTCGAGAGGTGGAATGTTCAGGATCAATGTTTTTATATCGGAGGACACCAGCTCGAGATAGAGCCCTCAGACATATATTTTCTCACTGGTTTGCCTAACAGGGGCGAGCACCTGTCTCTATTCGGGACTAGGCCGGGTGGCCAATCCCTTGCTAGTCTCCGGCTAGAGTGGTGCAACATTCAAAACCAGGAGAAGGGGATAGAAATCAAATTCATATCCCGACCGGAACTTATGGTGATTGCCTTTACAATTACCAGACTCTGCGGCACAGCCACTTTACACCTTGCCACCGGGTCCCAAATGCAGATGGCAATTGATTGCTACCAAGGCACCATTTTAACCTGGTGCGATGCTGTGCTGGCCAGTATGAAGGGCCAGCTGACTAGGGCAAAGAACGGGAAATCAAAGACTTTTGGGTATGGGCCTTTGGTTGTGAGCTTTGCCTTAGAGGGAGTTCCGATGTTGATCCCACAGCATCTCACAGTTGAGGTTGGGCCTCCTCGGGAGTCGAAGTTGATGTGATGGGTTGCGGTGATGGCCCGACATCCTGATGAGGGAGCGGGAGTCGTACGATTTCCTGCAGGTTACTTTCACTGGTTGGAGAACCAGGTCTTTGCCATTCAGGATTTTCCTTATGCTGGAATAGATTTTCATGGAGATCCGGACATGGTTCTTCCACAGGGAGAACAATGGGATGCCAGAGGTATTTCATTTTTCACAAGTGTCTTAAATTATCTATATTTTTTGTTTTTAAATATCGTCTCAAAACTGACAGTAAAATTTTCAAAATGCAGATGTAGGTCCACGGCGTCCAGCCAATCTCCGGCCTTTCGAGAGGAGACATCCAGTTGCGCTGGTATCGGTCCCACAGGACGCGGCTACAGAGACGCTAGCTGAGCTGGAGCAGGATCTAGAGCGTCTGACGGCAGATATACCAGAGACTACCATAGATGATATTCCTATCAGGCTTCAGTGCTATGTAGTCGCAATCCCAGGACCTTTTAGGAGGTTCTTGTGTAGGGTAGCCCGTGCAGTGGTGTCATATAGGGAGCACCACTAGTGATTGGATGGTCGCTTTGTAGACACATGTGACATTTTGGTTTTTTGTACTAATCATTTTTGCCGATCATAAGGTGATTTTCAGCCTATGATCGAAGACGATGTATATTTTTTGACACACTCTATCTATATATATCGTTTTACCGGCTTATCTTGTTAAACATGTGTGATGAAATGTTTTTAAATTTACATGTATGATTATCGCAAATGTCTATCTAACACTCGAGAAGCAATTGCATCTGCTAATGTATTTAGAGACCTTGGAATATGCTGATATTCAATGTAATGAAATTCACGTTCCAAGAGACGCACTCTCAAAAATAATATTAATAACACAGGATTTCTAATGGCATATATTATATTAAGCTATAATACAACGAGTTCAGAATCTAACCTCACTATCAAATGTCGAATCCCAAATGAAATAGATTCAGACAATAACTCAATCACTGCACTGTATTCTGCAATGTTTTTTGTTATTTGACCGAGGATCACCCCATGCATAGAAACTAACTCATCAGAGGGCGAATAGATAACCGAAGCTGCGGAAGAGATATTCCGTGTACTATGACAAGCACCGTCAGCAAATCCAATGTACATTTGGAGATGCATCGACATCTGTAATATCAAGAGTAAAACCAAGATAAGCCAGAATAACGATGAAAACACACTTTCTAAGCTAAGCACACTGTCTAAACTAACAAACACACCAACTAGAAAGAAAACCTAACCTAACTAAAAATTCTCCATACCCATCATTTAAGCATAATACCTCTTTAGGTAAAGTCCATTTCTGGGTTTACCGAAAGAGTCCCCGTTAAAATCAACTAGCTCATATGCCCCCTTTGCTAGCTTTCGCTTGACAATGTAGGGCCCATGCCACATAGGAACGAATTTTCCAACACCTATTTTATCGTTAGCTTGATCATATAATAGTACTAGGTCTCCTTCCGAAACATTTCGAGGGGTCACATTTCTATCATACTGAGCTTTCATCCATTTCGCGTGAGTCTCGATTGCCAATGCAGCATCACGACGAGTCTCATATAATTGAGCTAAGTATAATAAACACTTCTCCTCTTCAGACGTAGCTGGAAGTAATTCGATAGCCATTTGAAGTGATGGGATTTTGCATTCAATGGGAAACACAGCTTCCAAGCCATAA
>APFE030492374.1:0-21211 GCA_000404065.3 Pinus taeda | reverse complement strand
ACAATTGACGAGACGCCATGGTCCAAAACATAGGTTCAAGTTCCAAGATCTAACTGCCATGGACCAAAAGAATGATCACCAACATATACGCGCTTTTGTAATGTATAACTCGCGTGTATACGCGCCTTTGTCTAGATGAACCTGCGTATATATCTTTTTCTACTTTCTGAGTGCCTGAACTGAGATCTGTTACCAGAGAGGGTTGCCATCAAGGACAACACCTGTGCCATAGCTCCAAACCTGTGCCATAATGCCAACAAAAGTCACTACAGGACCAATGCAAAAATCAAACCCTAGGGCTAGAACTTCTATGAATTTCACTAAAACTCTTGACGCTAACGAAACAAGTTCAGGTGAAGATCTCCGACAGATAACCAGTGGATCTGGGAAGTAAAAACTAATTAAAGACAAAATCTAAGAGGACAAATGGAAATAATTGAAATTTTCTCAATTTTTGACAGAGTACGCAGGCAGCCTGTTTGCACAGGTGCGTGCACGCTCTGTATACAAAGTTGCAGTGCGTACAGGTACGCACTGTGCTCAACTCAGAGGGTGCGTACTACTGGAAAAACGAAGAAAAACTAAAATCTAACTTAACTCTAAGCTAGCCCACCCAAATACACAATCAAACAGCCAAAAACCAAAAAAGAAACGACTTTTCTCAGATCAAAGTTTCACACAAAGGAAAAATCATTCACATCAATGGATTCCCTAGTGGAGTCGCCAATTTGTCATGCGGAAAGAGTTAATCTTGCGGACAAAACCAACCTCCCTAGAAGCTTAAGGCTTTCTAGTGACAAACAAGACAATTAAGAACAATCCTTCTCTAAACATGCATTTACCATACAAGAAATCAAGTGTTTAGATCCTACCTGTAGTCCAACGCTGTTGTAGTAGTCCAGCATCGTCGATCCAGATGAGCTCCTCCTTCACTTCGAAACCTGCATTCACTAACAATCAAACGATTACATAGCACCTGAATATCTCATAAAATAAAACATATTCAACATATAGACCAAGGAGTATATGAAACAACTCATTAATAACAAATTGTTGAGAAGAATGGACTTATTTGTATTAATAGGAAACAAAAGAAACCATTACAACCTGAGCCTTGGTGTTGTGCAAGTTCCTCCTAGGGTCTAGCAAGAGTTTTCCTTTACTTTGATAAGCTCACCCACTTCCAAATGAAATAAGAAAGGATGGGAATCTCTCCTCACAAGCTTCTATAAGGAAGTCCTAATTCCAGCAGCATCTACCCTTTGGAATATTCAGCTTTCAACCTCCCCTCCTCTGGCCCAATGCCTATATTTATAATGCTCTAGACGAAGTTAATCAGGTCCACCATCAATGGGATAAGCCCCTCTTTGGAAGGGGTAGCTCCTCTCTTGATGGGATAAGTTCCTCTTTCATAGGGATACTTGAACCATCTGGAGGCGCTCAATACACGTCAAACAAGCTTCTAGAATGCTCTAGAAATGACCACAAGTACCGTTTTTAAGATGAAACTCGCGCCTTTTGACCTTTACAGGAGTACGCACCCGCCCCTTTACATACAGAGCATACAAGTACGCAGGTATTATGAATTTGGGATGCGTACACGCGGGTAATGTTGAGAGAAACTGCGTACCCAGAGATAAATATATTTTTAATGACTTTCTCTCTTTCTTGAAGTTTGACATGGAGAGCAGAGGTATGAGGCTTGCCAAGGAGGATAATATGACTGTTGATGGAGCCATACTAACTGAAAATAGTCATGGTGACAAATTTTAGTGTAACATGTACCTCGCAGCCTGAGATGTTACCTTCACATAGCCCTACTCAAGGGCAGAGTGTTGTTGTCACCTAAGTCCTTACTAGTATTCTAGTATTAGTTGATTAACTTACATTATTTGTATGTGTTTAAGTTACCATTAGCAATATAAATCATTCAAACATGTCCACATAGTAAACAAAACAATATACTTTCAATTTACATCAACCATGCATTAATCCTAAAACAGATACACGAGTTGGTAACAAAACCTTTCTTTATCAATCTCTTCTTCAGTTACAAACTCGAGTCCACCCTATGCACTTAGCTACAGGGATCTGCGCACTCAGTTGCGGACTACTAGGCCTCTACACACTTAGCTATAGAGCCTTATTAGACACACTTAGACACTTAGACTATTTCTCTTCGCTTCTTTCTTTCTTATTACTACTATTACACTTAGAGCCTTGCTCTATTTATATCATCCAATGGTCTGTGGACCATGGGTAGGCCAACATTACATCCAAAACTAGGGCATACAACCCTATGACTCTAACATACTTCTGCCCCCCAATTCACGGGGCTTTACAACATTATTTGGTCAAAACATGGTTTTGAGCGCCAAAACATGCCTTGCGGGGATTCCATGCCCAACAGGCCCCCAACGCAAACATCATGACTCGCCTTCAAGTCACTATGTCGGTGATGTAATCTTGGGATAGAGTTCCCCCAAATGTCCTCGAACTATGTTGATCTCGGCATTGCACTGAGGCGCTGCTTGCTGAACCTGTTGCATCCTCTTTTTTGAGACCTCCATGTATGGGGTGCTTCTTTGCATTAACATGTGCATCCATTGTATGTGCACGACCTTTCCTTCAATGTTTTCCATGATATTGAAAGTCTCACTGATCCACAGCTGGACGTGCACTTTGTGAACTGCCTCCTTATGTCGTGCCACATCCACCTACTCCTTCAATGCCTTAGCTTGCTACATCCTTACAAGATGCTAAGTGAGGACTACTGTCTGCTCAGTTCCTTGGACACTATCTTATTTTTGTTAAAGCTCTCATGCCTCTGTCTCCAAGCACTAGATGTTGGGGTCCTATTGCAGAGTTGTGAGGACCTCAAGTCCTTGATCCAACAATGTGGTAGAGTCTTGCACTATACCTCCAATTTCTTCCAATCCCACTGCGATAGTGCTAGCATGTTTTTCTCGGACCTCCAGGGGAGTGGAAGGCTATGCCTTTAAGCGTAGCTCAATGATCTAAAGATTCAGCTCCAGTGGAACCTTGGTCATTTCTTCTCTAGCCTCATGGACAATGGTTGCCAACCTGTGGATTCGCAACTCCACTGGTAGATTTGCTGGGAAGACTATCTCAAGGATGTGGTAGTAGGCATCATCTACCACCTGCACTAGCTATTGATTCTGCAACACCAATTCATCATGCTCCAAGTTGAGATGGTCCATGTTTATCTTCTGCTCACTGAGAACTTGGATCGCGCGACTCTCCCTAGCATGTAGCTCTACCGTTATCCCATCTTGGAGGAGATAAAGTGTCTCTCACAGAAGGGCAGCCAAATTAAGGCCAAGGCCTTTCATCATGTTAACCAAAAATCTGCCAGCCTCATTCACTATGACTAGGGCCCCTTATGGCAAGACTATTGTGTTTTCCATCCATGTGTGTAGAATCCTCTCTGCTGCTAAGGATCCTACTGCAAGGTGGGACGAAAGGGTGGTGGGCTCCAGTATTGCAGCAATAATGCTGCAACTCTTGGGACTCCCTTCTTTACTTTTATCAACCCGGTAGTTCGTAACAAACTTGGAAGCGACGGTGCTATATGTACAAGTACTAGCTCTTACTGCGGCTGTCACTTGGTCAGCTGGCACAAGTCCGCTAGGAGCTTAAGCCAACTTCTATGAGCTCTTAGAAGAATCTTTTTAACTGATGGATGAAAGCTAACTCAAAGGAGGCTAATCTACTTGCAGAAAGAAACTGAAAAATGCAAAGCCTAGTAAACCCTAATTTTACCAGCTAGCCCTACTGATGCAAGAAAGAGGATGAAAGCTATTGAAAGAGATTCCATTGACTTCTAGGAAGGTAAAATTCATGTGCCTAAGCTACATCTACAGTGAAATCTGAAGAAAAAAAAAACATCTTTTTTATTTTTATTTTTGAGTGCTTTAACTGTTTTTGACTATGCAGAGGCGAGGTGAGGAATGAAACTGGCGAGGCACTTGTAGGAGGTTGGGAAGGTGAGAAGAGGGCCTAAAGGGTCCCTAGCACCCTTCCATAGAGTTTCACAGTGTTCGGATATCAAGAGACCGCTTTCGTGAGCTTCTACAGGAAGTCTGTAGGGGTTCTACATGATGTTCTATAATTTCTACAGGATGTTGTACAAGATGTTCCGAAAGGGAATTTTGGAGGGTTGATGGAGGAAGAAAGGTGAAGAAGTGGGTATGGAGGTGAGATAAGGGTGTGAGGAGGTCTAGGACTTGGTGGACGGAGTTGAGGAGTGGTGAGGATAGTTGGATTTGTTCAAGGAAGGGTAGAGCAATGTTGCACAAAAGTATGGAAATTAGGGCAAAGCGAGAGAATGTGGCAAATGAAAGGCAAAAATCTGAGTTACAGGGTGGAGCAGGTGGGATTGATAGAGTAGGGGTAGATAGAGAGGTATTACAGGTGCTCTGTAGGTTATTCCTCAACTTGAACAAACAAAAACTCCGAAAATCAATGACCTAGCTACTTTAACATAATCTGACCTATATAATAGCAAAGAAAATGAACAGAAGTTTATTTGAAATGAAGTCATGTGAAATAGCTATGCAAACTAAGTAATCATGAACCTGAGTATGTAACCACAACTGGTATCAACTTCTGCAAATGAGAATCTAACACTAATAATTGCATGATGAAGCAAAGACAGTGTTTTTGGTGGCGACAAGGACACCTTGGTCCCAGCTCATGGTCCCATGGAGGGAGAGGTGAGATCAGGGGTGCTTGATAGCTTTTTTCTGAAGATCTTCTCTGTTATTAACCTATCAAATCAATCTGAACATGAAAAGCCATTTTAATCATCAATAATGGCCTAGGTAACCAAGTAAGATTTTATTCTACTTAACAAAAATTATTTTGCAAAGACATTAAAACCAAATAACAGTACACAGAGGAAGCCTTGGCACTTGGGTTGGGCCCAACCCCAAGAGCTACATGCTCCAAAAAAACTTAGAACTAGTGCCGAATGAAACTGCTTTCCATTACTCAAAAATAACCATGTCACAAAGAAAGTTGTACAGTAGCAGCTACAAAATGAGCTAAAAAAAATAACATCACTATAGTGCAAAATACAACTGTTCAAAAAGTAACCTACGAAGGCTGGAAGCCTTCCTATTTATGCACTACGAGGGTCTCCAACAACCCTCCTTAACTCAAGGGGTTCGGCTGCTCAAACTGCCAGTGATTAGTCACTTTACATAAAATTGCTTGGCTGCCCTTGGGAATCCTTTTTGGTGGCCTGTTGAACTTCAAGCTGAGGGTGGAGAATTTGAGCAAGGGGCCATTTAATGCAGGAGACACCATTCCTATGAATCCTCACCCTTGTTCTTTCATGCTTGGCTGTCATCTGGGTCATAATTGCTTGGCCTTGGTCCAAAATTTGTCCAAAAATCTGCAATAACCATGTGTTAGCCTTCTTGGTCAAGTGACTATTCTCATTTGTTCAACTAACATAAATATACTAAAAAAAAATGCATAAACTATGAAAAATGGTGGATTGATGAAGAATAGTTAGGCAAAATGAGCCCAATAAGTTACCCAAATCCAGGGCTCATCATCACCCCTCTACTAAATTGGTTTCTCATCCTCTAAGCAACTAATCTAGCTCATCATCCTTGATTGCCTTGACCACCTCTCTCACATCCCAAGCCTTCAAGGTGATATCTTCTTCACGATCATGAAATTCTGCTTTTATTTCCACTTCTTCCCACTGCCTATGTTCCTCCTCTTCTTTGACTCCTTCTAGCATCCCCAAAAGCAAGGGAGGAATGAAATTTAAGCTGATCTAGTTGGCCTAAAGATTCTACATGGACTGTTTGTAGAGGGGTACTCTTGCCAAGGCCTCCCTCATCCTTGTTGGGGAGTGGTATTCTCTTATTTTTAGGTTGTGGGATAGTGTGTTCCACCTTCGTGTGCAAGCATGAACACAATTATCCCCCAACAGTCTCTCCATGTCCTGAAAATGGGCTATGGCTTGAGCTTGTCATTCAATGTAATTTGGTAGGGCCCGAGAGTCATTGGCCAAGTGCTGGTGGGTGTATATTAAAGCTGAGGGATCCTTCAGCTCTGCTCTGATCATTAGTGGTTCCTTTAGTTCCCTATCCATAACATTTTGGACCTTTGTTGCTCTCTTTTCTTCATGATTTAGCCAAGAGGCCATGGCCATCAATTGCACATCTCCTACTACAGCGTTGGTGTCCCACAAATTCATGTTGGGAAGGGCCAAGTTGTGTAAGTAGAACTCTGATAATTTGGCCTTGTCCTCTGATGAGCTATTGTCACATAAAGCCATGAATTGATGGCAGTTTTGAAATGGAGTTGTTCCCCTTTGGGCCAAGGTGTTAATCTGGAACTGCAACCATTGATCGTTAAGGTATAAGGCATATGATTTGGCAGGTTACCTACATTGCATGGCCTCTACTACCCAACTGGCCATGCAGGCCAGTTGGGCTTCCTTCTCTTGTACATGTTGCCTTAGAGACTGTATCTCCTGTGCTGCTTGCAATTCCTTCTCCTGTAGCTGTCTAGTTAATGCCTCAATTTTAGCCTACAGCCCATCTCATCTCTGCTATTCATCAGGGGTTTCTTTTTCTGCTGTGGGATTTTCCTTTTGCCAATGTTTTCCCAACATGTGGGGTCTGTCTTCCTTATAGTGTCCCTGTAGTTGTAGCTGCTATTTTAGCAACTTGTTTTCTTCCTGTAGCTTGGCCCGCTGACTGCTTTCCACATGCCTTACCATAGCCAACTCCTTTCTTGCCTCCTTGAGTTGTTCTTCCAGGGGACCTATGTTTGCCACACCCTTGGACTTGGCGATCCTCATCGAAGTGTGGGTCCTCACTATCTCCTTCTAGTGCAAAGAAAAGTGGCACAACGAATTTTTGGGGAATTATCTTTCTAGCCTCTAACGGGTTATAGTAGGAGCCCAAGCTAGGCTAGGGGCTTGGTTCCAAAATGTTCGTAGCCTTTTCTTCCTCTTGTGATGATTTAGCTGCCTTTTCTTCCAATTCCTCACTCTCCTTTAGCCCAGCCAATGTTTCCTATAGAACTGTCTCATCTTCTTGTAGAGATGTCTTTGTGTCCATCATTTTAATCCTTTCTCTCTAGGTGGACATTTTCGGGCTTCCTCGTTCATAGGTGATGGATGCCTTTGAAGGAGACTTTTCCTTTCATTTAGTTGTGGTGTCCTCAATCATAATTGGCTCCTTTGACTGTGGCTGGGGTGTGCCATCTTTTATCCACGTGCTCCTTCTTGCCTTAAAGTACATGGAGGGCTCCCTTTTTCGCTTCCTTTTTTGTTTTGGAGGTGTGTTTAAGGCAGCCAGCATAGCTGCTACCTCCCTGGCAAAAATCTTAAGTGATTTCTCCTCTTGGTGCTCTATTTTCATGCTTCTTGTAGAAAGTCTTGTGTAAACTGTTTCGATCTGCTTGGCTAGGGGTGTCTTTTCCTTTTGTTTCTGTGTGGTTGCTTTTGCTGTGACACTCTTTAGTTGGAATTTTTTAGCCCTCTCTGCCTTATCCTACAATCGTTCTTCCCTAGGTTTTTGTGTTGTTGTTCCTCCCACGGTTTCAGGCTCAACAATTTGGCCCTTTCCCCATTCCTCTTTCTGTCCTTTTTGTGTTTGTTTGCCCTGTGTTTCTTTACCACCGGTTTTTTGTCCTGCTTCAGTGTGTCCCCCTTTTTCACTGTTGGATGAGGTGAGCTCCTCGGCCAAAATTCGAATATCGTCAGCTCTGGACATGTTTCGGAAAAGCTCCCAAGAAAGGGGCACAATGTAGGTGTGGAGGGCATCTTCCACTAAAAGTTTGATGAGCCCATGATGGGCTAAATGATCCAGTGTCCCTTCCTTCAATTTTATGCCACATGCAATTAATGATTGCAGAGAAAATAGGGGATCCTCTACTTCATTTCTGGAGGTAAATCCATTCCATGTCTTAGTTCACTCAGCAACCTGAAATGATAGCCATAGAAAATGTTGAACCTCCCTTCACAGGTAATGTATTTCATGATTTGGAAACTGACTTCGCTCCAAAGAGGAGGTAAGCTGGCTCTTCAGACCCCATTCTTGTCTTCTGCAAGATGTTCCTTGGGTAGGAAGAATGCTTTATTGGCTGCTTGGCCCAATGACCTCTCTTCTTTGCTCCAAGGTATCACTAATGGCAAACCAGTAACTCGACTAATGAGCTTAGGGTTAAGATCTAGGGTCAACCCTCTGAAATTCACTGTGGCCTGTGTCTTTGATTAAGGTTGCAGAGATATTAAAAATTCCTCCGTTATCTCATCGTCATGACCCTAAATTTTGTCACAAAAGGACATCCAATTGACACGGGTGAAGAGGTTTACCACCTCAAGATGCTCGTGCAACTTACTGGGATCTGAGGGTTATTTCCTGATAAACCCCCCTAGCATGGTGAGAGTGCTCTCTTTTATGCTCTGATCAGAAAACGGAATGTTGTTTATGGTTTCCTCCCTTGAACTTCAAAAAGGGGTCTCTCGGGTGTTCAAATTTTAATTAGAACCAATTCCCTAGTTCTAAGGTTGTTGCTACCCAAAACTTGGCTATTCATTTATGAAAGGAAAAATTAGGTTTCCACAGACATAGTACAGAGCTCAATTTTCATCCCTAGCATACATACAACCATGTAAATTCAAATTCTTCATACACAGGCTAGCCCTCACAGTTGCGTATCTTTCCTACAGAAGAATTTTGTTAACAAGAACCATGGAGCAGAGCTTTGATGCAGAAACGACTGAGAAATTCCGTGCAACACATAGGCAAACTGCTATTTCCAACTCACAGGCAGACTTGTCTCTGACTCTCCAATTCAAGACAGTTCAGTTCATTGCATTTTCGAAACATACCATGCATGGAAGAGTGTTTTTGAGCCTACCTCTCTCGTAACTCCAAATTCGACGAAGAAAAGTCTAGGCTTCCCTGCTCTGGAAAACTGTGTCGTACTTCCTGTAGAGCTTCTTCTTGTAGAACTCTTGCTAGCTTCTATAGGATGTCACTGCGCCTTTGAATGAGCCCAGTACACGGGAGATTTTTGAAATAGACCGAAAAGCTTGGTGGAGGACAATGGGTTAATAGATTTTGGAAGCATAGGATGCGTACTTCAGCCGAGGACGTTGCAAGTGCAAATGAACAATGGGTGGTGAGAGTCTTCAATCGAGCATCTTTTAGCTGCGGTGTAATTCGTGGTGAGGGTGTGAGGTGGCCGGATCGAACCGTTGATCCAACGTCACTGCCATCATTTCTCTGCGTGTCCCTGGCCACCATCACCTCCCCTCTACCATTAACCATCGCCACCACTGCTAGTCCCGACGATTTTCCCCGACTGGACACTTCACACGTGTCAGCTACATGTCTCGTTGGAAATTTTGAAAGTAATTGAGCTTGTTCGGATCCCACGAAGCTATGTAACTGGCTGAGGGTGGCCAGTTGACTAGCCACCGATCCCGTTCAATTTGAACCATTTTCACAAACATGCAGTTTTCGAAATATATTTTATGCAATTGACAAATGAGTTTAGACACTTACCTACATGGCTATGGATGCGTTATGTAGACTTTGGGTCTTGGAGCCACTGCTTCTCTTGCTGCTGCCTCGTGCACGGGTGTTAGAACCCATTCCTTCATTTGTTGGTGTTGTAGCACAGGTTTTGGAACCTGATCCTTCAGTTGTCAACGTTGCATGCACAGGTTCTATTTGGTTTTGGCTGCCAAGGATTTTTTCACGTCCAAGAGGAGCCTTTAGCATGTTCCCTTCATTGGTTTTGGTTGTCCATGCCTCCAAAGCATATCTTCTAGAGGGATCAGATGCTAGAGGATTCCTGTAGGATGTCATGTAGCTGCTTCTCCTGGGATACAGGGTAAACAAGCAGGGCTATATTGCTGACGAGGTATTCATTGATGCAGAGTCGAGATGGAGCTTGGATAGGTAGGGTGTGCGAGACTTTGTGCTTGACTTGTCACTAAAAATTCTTGCTGTCAATCTGAGGAAAACAGGGCTTCTTGTATGATTGTGCAAGAACACATAACCAGGTGGGTGACAGAGGTCTAAAGAGATGGAACAAGGTGCATATGGTGATGGGTGGAAACAGGGGTAGCTGCAGGTCTAACAAACAGATTCCAACCTTCAGATCCCCCTCCAAAATTGAATTTGGCTCGCCCAAAGGTTCTACAGGATGTTTCCTGTAGAAATACAGAACTTCCTGTAGAAAGCCCAGAACTTCCTGTAAAAGGTGGAATCTCGACCTGAATGTGATCAAATACTAGGAAAGGCAAGTGGTCATGGAGGGAGTGTTTGTAGGGATGTCCTGTAGCTTGGTACGGACCCCTATCCTTGTTTTTCGCAACCCTCCTTACCTGCAATGTATTCCCTGTAACCTGCAATTATTTCACAGAGATTAGGCTTTTTTTCTTTTTGTTTTTTTTTTGAGAGATAGCTGGGGCGCCTCCATGAGGTTTTCACCCTCATTGTCTACCCTGGGCACCTCGAAGAGGTTTTCACCCAAGGTTCTTTTTATTCCATGTTTCTACTTTTTTTTTTTGAGAGACAGTTGGGGCACCTCCATGAGGTTTTCACCCTCACTGTCTGCCCCGGGCGCCTCTAAGAAGTTTTCATCGAGGGATCTTTTTATTCCATTTTTCTTTACTTTTTTGATGATCAAGGTGTGGGTGGAGTAGAGACAGAGCCCTGCTACACTACCAGCACTGATTTGTCAAAAGTTTCGATGAACTCCTGCCTCGAAAGGGGTTTCCTATAAATTTTCAATCGATTCCCATTGACAAGCATGGGGATGGCTTCTTCATCAATGGTCCTAATAAGTACTGAACCATTGTCATTGCATTTCTCCACTGTATATCGTCTTAACCACCTTGTCCTCAGTTTCCCTTTGAAATCCTTGTATCTTGAGTCGTACATTAGTGCCCAATCTCCTGGCTGGAATTACTTTTCATTAAGGTGTCGGTCATTCCATATCTTTCTTTGGAGTTGAACCACTTCTGAGTAGAGGAGGGCCTGCATTCTCTGTTCATCTAATCCATTCAGCGGCAGTAATCTTTCTCGTTGCACATGGCTGAGATCTAGGTCCAGTTGAGCTGCCACCCTCAATGTGTTGTACTCGAATTCTATGGACAACAAAGCTTTCTTCCCTTATACCATCTCATAAGGTGTGAACTTTATTGTAGTTTTCCAAGTGGTGTTGTAGGCCTAGGTGGCCTCAACCAGGCGATCTGCCCAATCCTTTCTGCTGCTGTCACCACCTTAGTCAGAATCTCTTCCAACACTCTATTAGTGACTTCCCCCTGCCCATTTGCTTGTGGGTGATATGGGGTGGAAGTTCTGTGCTTAATCTTGTGATGAGTGAGCAGGTCTTCAATCAAGTTATAGGTGAACTGGCTTCCTTGATTAGTGAATAACTCTCTTGGGTAGCCAAACTTGTAGAAGATATTTTCCCTTAAAAACTCAACCACTTTTTCTTCTATCGCTTCCTTGATTGCCTTTGTTTCTGCCCACTTTGTCAGGTAGTTGGTGCACACATTGATGTAATACCTTTTCTTTGAAGGAGGGTTGATAGGACCCACAAAATCCATGCCCCACTTCTCAAATCGCTTGAAGGTCACTTGAGGTTGGAGGGGAATTTCATCCCTTGGAGTTGGTTTCCCCATCCTCTGACATCGGTCACACTGGTTGATGTATCTTCTGACATCTTGATGAAGAGTAGGCCAATAGTAGCCTGCCTATAGAAGGCAGTCCTTTTTGCTGCAAAATGGCCTCCATAGGGCCCATCATGACAGGTTTGGAGGATGTCAAAGACTTCCTCCTCCCTAACACAATGCCTCAAGATATGATCTGGGCCAAGTTTAAACAGGTTTCCCCCGATCCAAGTGAATGGGGCACTCTTCCTCACAATTCTGCTCTTCTCCTTTGAGGATAGGTGAGAAGGGAACTGTGGTGAGACCAAGTAATTCGCTATATCAAAAAACCATGGAGAGAGTACTTAGATAGAAAACAGGTGTTCATCTGGCATCTGGTCACCCATTGTCCCTTCTTCACCTGCAGGCAAATCCAATCTAGACAGGAAGTCAGCAACAACATTTTCCTTACCTGGCTTGTCAACAATGGTCAAATCAAATTGCTGCAAAAAAAGTAACCATCTAATGATACAAGCATTTACATTAGGCTTATTCATTAAATATATAATCCCAACATGATTAGTGTGCACGAATGTTTGATAACCAATGATGTAGTGTCTGAACTTGTTTATGGAATGGACTACAGCCAGGAACTCTTTCTCAGTTATAGTATAGTTCATTTCTGCATTGGACAGGTTTTTGTTGACGAAGTATATGGCATATGGTAGTTTCTCCTCAACTTGTCCTAAGGATACCCCTATGGCTTTGTTCGAGGCATCGATGTGGATGTGGAAAGGTACGGCCCTATTTGGACCTCTCAAAATCGGGGCAGACACTAGCTTATCTTTCAACTCATCCATAGCCCTTTGACAGTCGTCGGTCAATTTAAACTCAACATCTTTTCCTAAGAGGCCAAACAATGGTGAGGCTAGCTTACTGAGATCTTTAATGCATATTCTATAATATCCTACTAAGCCTAGAAAACTCTGAACATCTCTTACCTTTTGAGGAGGTGGAACCTTTTGGATGATAGCAATTTTGTCAGGATCCACCTGTAATCCTTGCTGAGAAATGGAATGACCTAGCACAGTCCCTTCAGTAATCAGGAATTCACATTTTTGGGACTGAGGGACAGGTTCATCTCAATACACTTGGTTAAAACTTTTCCCAGGTTAGTCAATGCTTCTTGGAAGTTGGATCCATAAGGAGTAAAGTCATCCATATAGATTTCCAGTGAATTGTGAACCAGTTCAGCAAATATGCTCAATACTGCTCCCTGGAAAGTGGCAGGAGCCTTGCATAGCCCAAAGGGAAGGACCCGGTAGGCAAAGTTACCCCAAGGACAAGTGAAGGTGGTCTTATCTTGGTCCTCCGGGTTGATTTGGATCTGATTATACCCACTGAACCCATCTAGGAAAGAGAATAACTTCTTCCCTGCCAGTCCATCCAACACTTGATCTATGAAAGGAAAAGGGAAATGGTCCTTCTTGGTGGCTTTGTTAAGTTCTCGATAATCTACATAGATTCTCCACTTCTCGTTTTTCTTGGGCATAAGAACTAGAGGTGAGACCCACTCACTGTCAGAGATGGGGTAGATGAATCCTGCATCCAACAACTTTTACAATTCTTCTTTGACAATGTCTTTAAGGGCTGGATTCATTCTCCTTTGAGGCTTCCAGACTAGTTTACAATCCTCTTTAATGTAAATGCGATGGGTTCAGACTGAAGGGTGGACTCCTTTCATCTCCTTATAGCTCCAAGCGAAAGCATCCAAATGATGGTTCAATAAACTACACAACTCCTTCTCCTGGGAGGGAGATAGGGATGAACTGATCTTTAAGGTTCTTCTGAAGCCAAATTCCACGTTCTTAACTCTGGGAGAGGTCAGATCAGCCACACAGAGGTCCACTAAAGCACTGGCTTGGGTACCTTCCACCAACTCCTCTAATGACAGTGCAACAAAAGGTGGATTTTGAATCAAATTCTCAATCAAGTCATCCTCGGTTTGAGATCCTCCCCTGGTGGCTTTTATTGTGCACAATGGTGCAGAGTAGACCTCATCCTCATCCTCCTCTTCTAACGAGAGTGGTAAGTCATGTTCTAACAGAGGTTGGGTAGGAGGGTATAGGACTAGCTATTTGGACATAGGCCCATTCTTGATGGTCATGCTCCCAGCTCGACAACTGATGTAAGCATCTGCAGTAGCTAACGAAGGCCTTCCCAAAATGAGGGAGTATCTCGTGAGTTTTTCCTTTGGCTGAAGGACCAAGAAGTGTGCAAGGTACTCCCAAGAGTCAACAGAGACCAGGACATCTTCCACAATCCCTTCGGGAGTCACGGTGGAGCAGTCTGCTAACTGCAGTACTGTCGAGGTCTTTCTTAAGGAACTCTGAAGGTTGAGTTTAAGCATAGTGTCCTTGGTCATCACATTAATGGTAGCCCCTAGATCGATCAAGGTGTGGGGGGTTATGGTGCCATTGATGTGGACATCAACTACAGGAGTCCCAGGGTCCAAATATTTTGGACAGATTACTTGCCCGAACATTAGATCGAACAGTTGTCCTATGACATTGATAGTCAGAGCATCTCTCTTGCGCCTACCTGGTGTTGGGCCGTGGATATGACCACTTTTTTAACACTTATTCCATCCATTTTTACTTTTCTTTATCATGTTATTAATCATGGTTTATCATATAATTCTATTTTATAATGATTTATGCTCTTATGAATGAATATTATTTATCCTCATTTATTTCTAATAAATTGATGATTATGAATGATTTTATCAATTATAGTTTCAATAAATTAGTTGTAACATTATTTACCATTTTTGACCTCCAAGCTAATTTCTAGATTTAAGATTTGACCATTAAATGTGCCAACTCATAAATTCGCTGGAATAAGAAGTGATAGTTTTGCGGTTGCAATGCTGAGAAAATGACGAAGAATATGGAAAATCCAAAACATGGGTTTTGTCCAGAATGGACCCCATTAACTTTAGTAAAGAACGCTTTGCCCAAGTTTGACTTGTACAGAGAGAAATGCAGGGTTCTTTGAGCACACTTTTTTCAGATTTGTTGTTGCGGTCGTCCTCCAAATCTCAGCTGCAAAGCCAAATTCGTCTTGCTCTTGTTGAGAGATGGATGGAAATATATCTTCTTGTTGATCAATTGGTTGGAAACAATCCAATTTTGTAAGAATGATCATATTGTAATTATCACAGTCGTAACCACTCTCTGCTCTCTTTGTATTTAAATCAGAACAAAGATCAGAGATGGGGATGACTTCGAGGATGGATTTGAATGATGAAATTGAGGATGAATTAGAGATTCAGAATTGAGGATGGTAGAGAGAATGGATAATGGCTGAGAGATGGAGAGATTTCTTGTTGTAATCCACTGTAACTCTACTTTGATATTTTAATATAAATCTGGTTTCCATTCCATCCTTGATCCTGAAGTAACCCAGCAGCATCTGTTGGCAGCTAAGGGCCCAGCCTCTGGTGGATTGTGCTGCTACTGTATATTATCTCTTTGGCTTATGCGTGGTTTTTCTTATCAGCTTGAATCGGTAATCTGGTGTGTTTCATTATCTTATATTGCAGCTCTGTTATATTTCATATTTCGTTCTCTGCAACAAGAAAGTCGTAATGTGCACTCTAACGTATTGCTATTCCTTTAAAGTCGTTAATATCACATTGTTGTTCTCTACATAAAGCTATTGCTGTTTAATTGCAGAGTAATCAAGCTGTAACCTTCTTAAGCTGGTATTACTGTATTTGTCTATGGTTTATACTTCATAAGATTGTTATTCAATTGACATTGTGGTTCCATTATGAATTGTAATCGTTACCCTTTCTAACCAAGATTAATACTATCAGTATCAGACTCAGATTACTATTAATGTGTGCCTGTGTTAAGTTATTATGCATTTGTATTTGGATTTCCAGCGTTGTTTCATATTTTATCATTAATCAATGCTGCTCTATTTCCGTGTGCTGTCCAATTTATTCTTAGAGTAAAGATTGCTATTAATTTGTCTTTGTTGTTGTTCATTTCCATTAATTAGAGTTTGCTTTTCAGATTCCTTTAATTACAGTTTGTTGCCCATTTACTTTGTTGTTCATTTCTGTTGATTAATTGCAATAGTTTTCTTTTAAAGAGTTTCCCTAGTTTACTTTCCATAGTAGCTTTAGTTCAATTTTGATTTCCTTTTAATTGCTTTAAAGCAGGACTGTCAACTGTAGAGAACATTGGTTATTTCTTCCTCGTTCCTAGATCGATTGTCTTGTTCCGGTTTGATTACTTTTGGTTACATCAGTTTCTAAAGGGATGAGTTATTGTTACTGGACCCTTGACTGATACATTGCTTATTTTTCCGAATGAATGATTTAGGCTTCAAGTTATTTTTCTGTAACTAGATTTTCTTTCAAGCATTCATTTACTTTTGCATTTTAAGCACTATACTGCAAAACATTACTCTTCTGTAAATAGCCGCCTCAGACTGAGTACACTCTTGAAATAAAAAGTCGTCCCTGGGTTGACAATTAATGTGAGGTAATTAGGAGTTTAAAAGACACCTTTTTATTGCTCCACATTTTGGCGTCGTTGCCGGGGAGAGTGTAGCCATTTTTAAAGAGTAGTGTGCATCTAATGAGTGCCTGTTAAGAAAGAATTGGGTATTAAAAATAGAAGGTAAGAACCTGCGTACGGAGCATGTAAAAGCCCTGCTCCCCCGCCCACTTTCCAACAAAATTTTTAAAGAACCTAGGGTAGAAATAGATGTTTGAATTTTTGTGTGAATGATTAGGAAAAAGATAGAAATTTTTAAAAAATGAATCACACAATCTCACGCAAGTGGTGATGTAAGCACCACCCATTTCACTAACCGATTGACAGGAACATTTGAAGAAGGAGCCTCGAAGAAACACATGAAGAACATCTTATACTATGGTAAGAAACGGCTCAAGTTTCTACTTTTGAATTTCCTATCAAAGATCTAGGAGGAGTGACACAAATGCACATAATTCCCCCATCTTTACCAAATTTTCATGGTTTAGCAAATGAAGATCCGGATACATTCTTATTTGAGTTCGAAATACTTTGTAGAGGATATGATTATTGTACTAATGATCAAAGATTGAAAGTGTTTCCTCTTACTCTAAAAGGAGTAGCTCTCCGATGGTTCATGAGCCCAGGTGGGAATTGCATCCAATCATGGGAGGACATGAAGAACATATTCTTGAAGAAGTACCAAGACTATTGCAAATCCAATGAAGATATTTTCGGTATGATACAAGGGGAAGATGAAAGTTTGGAGGACAATGTAGATCGATTTCAATATAACCTTCAAAAATCAAAGCATAAGCATTTGCAAAAAGAGATCTTAAAAACACTCCTTCTTAAAGAAATCAAAGATGAATTTTTAAAACTCTTAAATCTGATAGGAAAAAGGGATGTTTTTCAGTTATCATATGATGATGTTTGTGATTTGTGCATAAGGTATTCAAGAGGAATCTCCAAGGATGGTAAGAATTTTAGAGATGTTTGTTATTTCTTTTCCAAATCCGCTACAAGAATAGGAGACGCAAGAGCTGAAATCAATGCTTTATTTGAAAATTTTAAAGTTGATTTTGTTAGCTCTCTAAATGCGAAATTGGTTGTTTTGCAAGTTCATAAAAATCAAGAATTTGATGAAGTGTTTTTCACTCATGAACAAAAGGAGCATCCCATAGATACTCACTCTTCCTTATCTAGGATGGAAGTAGCATATCAAAGAGATGGGGAAGTTGCAACAAGGTCAATAGGGATGGTTCAAAACACTTCCTTTTCATTCTCTTACTTGCTTAATCCATTATGGAATATTAATGTGTTAGGGAAGCCATGTCGATTTCAATATAACCACCACCAATCTTGTCTACAAGTTGGACATGGTTCACCTTATGATTCCATGACTACTCTCCTTCATCTTGTAGCACAAACACATTCTCCATATTCTTCACCATCTCTTCCAAAACACCTTGCTTGCCCATCAAAACAATTCACACAACCCAATCAACCACATCATCACAATGGTCCATTTCTTACACATTTTCCTGCTCAACTAATTCCACACTCTCGCCACAATAATCCAGTACAACATGCTTACAATGTTGAACTGCCACATTTACCCACCCTTCCCACCCATTCTATCTCACATGCTCCATTAGAGAAAACTTACAATGAGATTCAGAGTGTTTCAAATTCAAAAATTCTAGAAGCTATGGAAGAAAATGAGGTTTCTTATAGTATGTATCAACAAGCTATTTTAAAAACTCAAGAACTACATGATCTGATGGATATGAGAAATCAAGAAAGTAACGGATACATTGAAGATTGGTTTCACTCCATCATTTGTTTGAAGCATCACTCCGTACTTCAACAATTTTTGACACCATCTTTTCAAGGGAATTTGGCTTCTCATACCCTAATTTTCATTAATATGCATTTTTCAAATTTGGGTATGTGTATACGCGAAGCCTTATTTCGAAAATGGCTCCACTGGAAGTAATCATATACGCAGTCATATTCATTTTTTAAATTAAAATAGGTTAGTGTAGAAAATAAAATAAATAAGGGAATAAATAAATGCATTTTTTTTTTTTTTTTTTTTATGTAAAACTAGTTGTTTCTTTTGTTGCAACATGCTATGCAAATCAACATTGGTGATAATTTTTTTTAATTCATTTGTGTATGTAGATGATTTATAATGAAAATAATAGTTCTACAAACACTTATATTCATTTTTATCACCAATTTGAAAAAATGCTTGAATATCACATTTTTTTGGCTTGTGGGCTTGATGAAATTTCTGAGCAAACAGTCGGGACAATCATGTTTTGAGGGACCAAAAGGGCATACTTTTAAAACCTGTTTCTATCCTAAGTATCCCTTGATTTCTAATTTCTAACCCAATTTGAATCACTCAATTTGGATTTGAAACGAAAAAGTTAGAACTAAAACATTGTTAGGGTGTCTAGCGGGCAGCTGAGGAATAGAGTTGGGACAGTAAGTTTCTGGAAGCCTAAATGAATGAATTTTTAAAACCTGTTTCTATGGTAGATTCCCCTATGAATTTAGTTTACAATGCAATTGGAATCACTCATTTTTGATATCGTGTGGGGAAGTTATGATCAAAATACTGACTGTCTATCGTAAATCAGCACCCTTAAAACTATGTCTTTTCGATTGTTCCTTATAGTATTTGACCTATCAATTATTCTTGTGTTCAAAACCTATTTCTATTGAAGATAAATAAATGAATCTAATTTCATTTACAATTTGAATCATTTGAATCCAACATCAAACAAAGAAACTATGCTTAAAACATCAATTGTTGGTCTACGATGGGTAATCGAAAATGACATTGTTATCCAGGTTGTTATAACTAATATTGGCATAGCATATCATTGAATATTTAAAACCTGTTTCTACGGGAGATAAAAATTTGAATTAAATCTCATTTGGATTTGGAATCACTCAATTTGAATGAAAAACAAAGAAGTTGTGATTAAAACACTGCTGATTAGTATGGTCGACCATTGCTCTCCTGCAAGTGACAAATATATTTTACTTTGTTATTTTCTCCATGGATTTGTTCTACAGAGTAACTACTTGTTAATTTTTTGCACGATTCTTGGATTAGGGGAGCCCGCACACCTCTCTTTCTCCATGATTTAATGTTTTATTGCAGGTAGATACTCGTTTTTTGCAGGTCCTAGGAGAAAAGGAAGGTCAATTTATGGATGAGTGATTCTTGAAAGAAATTTTAAATGAAACAAATGAATTTCATCCAATTGATTACCCAACGGATTCATAATAGAAGAAATGAAGAATTGATTTCCATTTGAAGATTCATGTCATGTCTTTGTTGCCAAAACATTTTTCGGATAGATCATTTTTTTGACATAACATCATAGCTGTTGTAACTTAATTTATTTATTTACATACTGTTTTTTGTTGTTTCTTTTCTAATTTCTTTTATATTTTGTGTTTCAGGTGTTGCTTCATTCAAAGTGTAACTCATCCTCAGCATCAATGCCGTAAATAGCTAATTTGTTTTTTTGCATGCTTACATTTTATCATTGTCCATTTTGCTGTTCCTTTTTCACATTTTGTTGTTCCTTTTCGAAATGGAACAACTGTTCTTCCTTTCCGAATGGAACAACACTTCTGCACTTTCACATTTAATTGTTCCTTTTCGAATGGAACAACACTTCTACATTTTCACATTTTGTTGTTCCTTTTCGAAATGGAACAACACTTCTGCACTTTCATGTTTTGTTGTTCCTTTTCGAAATGGAACAACGCTTCTGCACTTTCCCGTTTTACTGTTCCTTTTCGAAATGGAACAACACTTCTGCACTTTCACGTTTCCTTTCCAAATGGAACAACACTTCTGCACTTTCACGTTTTGTTGTTCCTTTCCGAATGGAACAACACTTCTGCACTTTCACGTTTTGCTGTTCCTTTTCGAAATGGAACAACACTTCTGCACTTTCACGTTTTGTTGTTCCTTTTCAAAATGGAACAACACTTCTGCACTTTCACGTTTTGTTGTTCCTTTTCGAATGGAACAACACTTTTGCACTTTCACGTTTTTCTGTTCCTTTCCGAAATGGAACAACACTTATGCACTTTCACGTTTTGTTGTTCCTTTCCGAATGGAACAACACTTCTGCACTTTCACGTTTTGTTGTTCCTTTTCGAATGGAACAACACTTCTGCACTTTCACGTTTTGTTGCTCCTTTTCGAAATGAAACAGTTGTTGTTCCTTTTCGAAATGGAATAACATTTTTGCACTTTCACATTTTTTATGTTCCTTTTCAAAAGAACATCATTTTTGCATTTCTTGTTGTTTCTCTTAGAGAACAACACCTTTTCACATGCATTTTTTCATTGTTCCCTACAGGGAACAACATTTTTTCGTGTGTATTTTTTCCTTTTGGCGTGCATTTCCTTTGCTGTTCCCGACACAGAACACCACTTTCTTTTTGAGTGTTTTTGTTGTTCCTTCAAAAAAGCAACACTTTAGGCATATTTTTTGAGAGCAACCCTTCCTTCCTCTTGTGTGATTATTCCTAGTTCATCTCAGCCACATTTTCCTGATTCCCTTTCATGGCATGAAGTACACTATTTTTATGAGGACAAGAATTATGGATTCTTTTGAAGCAGGTTATTATCATTCATGTTATGATCTTTAACAGGACAACTCTTTGATGATAGATTCTTTTCAAAAAAGACACAATTATTTATATACTACTTTACTGCATTGTTTTCTGTTGACATGTTCAACTTCTATTGACATGTTCAACTTCTTCCACCATCCCTACTCTTAAGGAGTACTGAGCCTCCCTCTTTTTATCATAAAAATGTGTAATAACAACAAAATGTTGTTCGCAGATGGAGGATAGGGAGTCTCATTACGAGCCAGCCTACCATGTTCATAAGACTGTAACAAAGTGACATTCCCATTATGGCCACCACACCAAGGTTATGATCCACTGG
>APFE030492370.1:0-12614 GCA_000404065.3 Pinus taeda | reverse complement strand
CTAAGAGATGCACCCCTCAAATATCAGATCATGGAAAAACAAGCCTATGCCCTGGTCAAAGCTATCAAGGACTTTAGGATTTATATCCTCTATTCCCATATAATAGCCTATGTGCCAAGCCCAATTGTTAAAGATATACTTACACAAGAGAACTTGGAGGGCAGAAGAGGCAAATGGATAGCAAATATTCTGGAATTTGACATAGAAATAAAACCTACAAAACTCATAAAAGGGCAGGGCCTAGCCAAACTAATGTCTGAAACAAATTTCCAAACCCTAGACATTAACCAACTAGACAGTGAATCGGAGCTGGTGACTCCAAAGATCAGTGTAGCCTTTGAGCAATCCCCCTGGTATTCTGATATATGCTATGTGTTGCAAAACCTGTGTGCTCCCCCAGGACTGTCTAGAACTAAGAGTAGGTTTTTAAAAATGAAAGCCTTAAAATTCTGTGTCATGGAAGAAAATCTGCTTTGAAAAAATCATGAGGGCATCTTGCTAAATTGTTTGATTGAAAGTGAAGTCAACAAAATCATGGAAGAGTTTCATGCAGGAGACTGTGGTGGGCATCTATATTGGAAATCCACTGTGAACAAGATATTTAGAGCTGGATACTATTGGCCCACTATTTTCTCTGATGTTAAGAAGTTCACTACTGCATGTCACAAATGTCAAGTGTTTGAAGGAAAGAGACAATTGCTGCCTCTACCCCTAAGGCCTATTGCAACAGAGAGACCATTTCAGCAATGGGGCTTGGATTTCATTGGAGAAATCTATCCCTCATCTTCAGGCCAACATAGATGGATTCTGACAGCAACAGATTATTTCTCAAAATGGATTGAAGCAATCCCATGCAGACAAGCAAATGACTCTACCATCATACAATTTCTGGAGACAAATATCCTTGCTAGATTTGGATGTCCTGACAAAATAATAACAGACAATGCTGCTGCTTTCAGATCTAAAAAGATAATCAACTTCTGCCACAAATTCCACATTACTTTGGGCCACTCTACAGCATACTATCCCCAAGGCAATGGGCTGGCAGAATCATCAAATAAAAGCTTGGTAAATATGATCAAGAAAATATTAGAGGATAACAAGAAAAATTGGCACAAGAAACTAGTCAATGCCTTGTGGGCAGATAGATTAACAACCAAGAGATCAATTGGGGTCAGCCCATATGAGTTAGTCTATGGTTTAGAAGCCAAATTCCCCTCATCACTAGGGATCCCTGCTATGAAGATACTTCAGGAGAGCCAAGCTGAGCCTAATGATATGCAAATAAGAGTAAATCAGATTGTATGTTTGCAACAAACCAGGGATGAAGTTTATAATAGAGTCCAAGTTCTACAAGAAAATCTAAAAAGGGCTTTTGATAGAAGGACCAAGGCTGAAGATTTCAACATAGGTGACAAGGTCCTCAAGTGGGATTCAAGGAGAGAGAGCAAGGGAAAGCATGGAAAGTTTGATTCCCTTTGGAGAGGACCATTCCTCATACAAGCAGTACAAGGAAACAATACCTATTTCCTTGAAAATCTGAACAATACTGACTTAGATGAAGGCCCTGTCAATGGCAGGATGCTCAAGCACTATTTTGACTACATCCCATAAATGCAGCTGGCCTGCTCTTGTACATAGTTTGTTGTATAAAGACTCTGTATCTGTTGTATATATTGTTATGTCTGAAGCATAGAGAATGAGGTCATTTCAAGAGACATTTGCAGATAATAAGAAGAATTGAAATACATTTTGTATTTCAATGCATCAGTCTACGTTTTGAGGAATCTATGGTGACAGAACTCCAAAGTTTCAAAGCAGTAGCCAAAGGGCCTAGGCACACTGACCTGCTGTTCTTGGTCTTTCCAGGAGAAAAACCATCCCCATGTGGAACCACTGTTGGATACCTATACCAATAGGTTTCATATTTCATGATTGGCAAAATAAGTGCCAAATATGATCCATTCTTTGCTGCCACAAAGGTTCCATATTTACAAGAAAAAGAAGGTGTATATAGGCCTGCATATTCACAAAAGTTTATGGATGACCCAACAGTCTTATCTGGATCATGCCATGTTTTCAATTTATGTTGTAGAATAGAGAAAGAAATCTGTCCAAACTGTTTAATCTTGGCAGATCAGTAACCAGGTAGAGAAACTAAGGTGCCCAACTGTTTAATCTGGCGCCTTGGAAGGAATAAGGGTAGTATTAGATAGGAAATGAAAGCAAAAAAGCCAATGTAAAAGAAAAGGGCACACAAAGGGTTTGCAAGTCCAAGTGCACCCTCTAAGAAGGAATAAAAAATGTTAGGACAACTAGTTGGGTAGGTAGATGGGGTTGCAGAAGTAATGTTTCTTTCAAAGACCAAAATTGCTAACAAGGCACAAGCAAAACAATATAGTGGAGCATGACTGACTTCCTTTTCCAGTTATATATTACTCATTGCTAACACCCCTTCAGGAATCGTGTACATGAGAGAAACTGAAAGTTTTATGAGGATGCTTATGGCCTTTAAAAGCCACATTTCTTGTGCAAAAATCTTTTCATTTTGATCTACTCTTGATTCCAAGTTATTTTCAAAGAAAACTTGGATATACTGGTCCTCATCCATATGTTCCCTCCACATTAATAGCTAACTCTACTATTTTAGCTCCCTATACTCCACTATCCATATTATTATAACACCATGGTGTATAAACCCCACAATGTATAAATATCCCCTCCTTGGCACTATAGCCATAATGTTCACTCCCTGGGAATTAAATTAACACCTGGTTAAGGTCAAGAACCCATGTTCCACCTTTTTCTCCCTCTCAATCCATTTTCCTACCCAATTGCTCCATTTTTGCCTAAAAGGAACCCTTGAAGAGCACCTTTTAATCCCCTAAAACCATCCAAGGGCGGAAACATTAGGAAAATGTATTCATCCTGCCTTATCCCAAGGTCGGGAGCCAGTTTTTCGGTTTTTGCTGTATAAATTCATCGGAACCCTTTTTCCTATAGTTCTGCCTTCATAAAATTTTGCACACGAATTTCGCACAAACTCCGCAAGTCGCACCATTTTCTAATGTTGGCGGACCGAATTATATTTTGCAAATAAAACTATAAAAACCATTGAAAATCATTAGTCACATGGAGGGTCCCACCGTCGCACTTGCTGAAAAATATAATTGTTTAAGACCCGCCCACTCACTGCTACAGCCCGTGCAACTAGTCCTCTCGATGACCGTCCGATGGTGGCCTTCCCAGATCTACGGCTGGCAGCGACTTCGAGAAAACCCGACGTATGACAGTTAACAAGAACAGAAGTTATCACCCGTGCAGCTCTGTCACCCGACAGCCGTCAGATCGCGCGCCTGCAGATCAACGACTCACATCAATATCAGAAGACCCCCGACGTCCGACAGATACCTTTCGATATCTGTCAAATGCCTACGTCACGCGGGGACAGATGTCGCATCCAAATTCCATCGGAGCCCCCTCTGACAGATTCCTTGCCGTGCAGGAGGGGGCTCGATATGGTGACACCTGTCCTGCCCACGTCCCCGTCCTGCTGTCACGCACGTCATCACCACGTCCGCCCACCTCGTCCCTCATTCGTCCACCTGGCCGCCACCTCATCGCCCCCGTGGACCGGTCCTTGGCCGCCACGTCACCCGATGACGTCCTGCTGATGTCATCCAACCCGGTCCCCCATGCTGACGTCATGCTGACGTCAGCCAAAAAGCGCGCCAATAAAGTAAAAAAGCCATATTTTTGCGGTTTTTTCGCAATTTTGTCATTTTTCTGGGAAAAACACTGCTCCGCTGTCTGCATGCATTCCACGACGACCGTTCTACCAGCCAGCCCACGACCATTTTCAAAGAGTCCAGAGCGCTAACCCGGCTGCTGCTTCATCCCAAGCCATTGTTTAAACAGGTATTTCACACTTCGTCTTCTCTCGAGTTGGTTTTTTCATGATTTCTGGTAAAATCCACCATAAACAGGCATTAGATTGAAATTCGACCGGTAAACCAACTATATCCTACCTCTGTCGAACCGTTTAAGATTGGATTGTTGTGGCAGAAACCTTCTTTAACTTCAAATACTGTCAAAAACCTGCCCTGTTCGCGCAATCGTGAACTCACTGCATTATTCCCAAAATTGTCCAAGGAGGTCTGCCACTCTGCATAAAGACCTTCTCAGAAAGCTCAGCACCGTTATATTTGACTGTGCACCAACCCTATTAGCTTCAGTCCCTCTCAATTCCACTATATCAGTTAGCAGACCCGGCATCTCAAGAAAAACTTGAATCAGACATGGATACCCCTGCAGTCCTTAATGTTACTCCTTTGAATGCTCCTCAGAGAGACCTAGACTGGCAAGATTTGGCAGACCTAGATTACCAAATCTCCGAAGACTGCCGATCCAGATGTACATTTCATATTCACCTGCTAAATGAGCTCAGGGCTAGGCACAGAGATGGAACAGACATCCTAGGCATTTGGGAGTCTTCCCTCCCAACGTTTAAAATGCCCCAAGTCACACAGTTCCCTGACCTCATCTACTTGTGTGCTAGTTGTTATGATCCAATACAGAGGGCTGTAATGAATCCCCAAGGCGAAGTTGTATTCTATACCACCCCTCAGGCCATCAGGGATATGGTTCAATTTAAAGCCCAAAGGAAACTGGTTCCTTTATCCCTGCTGGACTTAATCAACCAAGGGACCAAGATACTCACAGAGGGAGAGATCCTGAAATTTAATCAACTGTTTATTAGCAAGTCGGACACAGTGCTGCATCCTCCCATCTTTGATGGATACCTAAATCAACTTGGACTGGACCTGGCCTATATGATAAGCTCAGTACTGCAGTATAAATCAATGAAGTTTATAGAGGAAACTGTGCTAGTCATGATGACAATGTTCACCCCTGCTAAGGCCCCCATCTGCTATGACTATGCCACATATATCTCTGACAAGATACATGAGCAATTCTTGCACTTATCCAGAGAGAGGGTGTTCAGATACACCTCATATATTTATCATCTTTTTCAGTATCACCAACATGAAAAATTCTCTTTTGAAATCAAGAGAACTGATGCAGCAGGAAACCCAAGATCAGTGGTATACTGGAGCTCAGTCTTCCATGTGCGTGCATATTCACCCTATACATATTGTGAGTTCATAGATTTGTTCATTCATCCGGCCTTATCTTTGCTCATGACAGAACCTCCTCCAAGACTCTCTGATGAAATGCAGAGGATTCTGCAACTGTCCACTGCCTACAGCATAGGAGACTGGTATTTTTACCAGCATCACACTGTGATTAGGATATATGGGTGTGAGCTGTGCCCATTCAGGTTACCCAGATTTGTGCCCATGAGGCTCTTTGCCCTAGAGTATTTCAGACAATTCGGCAATGCCGATCAGATCCATTTTGCAGGAAAGGGCAAGAAGGCACAACTCAAAGTTAAAAACCAGCTTGGTCATTTTATTCTAAACAAAAGAGAAGGATGGAAAGAGGCAGATAGGATGTTGGAATGCCTTGGCCTAACACCAAGCTTCCCCTGGAAGCCCTATGACCCCAATGGCTTTATATCTTTGAGAAGATTGAAATACAAACTCTCTAGCTATGAGCATGAGAGCAAGTTCCATATATTGAGACATGCCAACCAGCCAAAGTGGAGGAAAAACACCTTAGTAGAGCCTGTATCTCAGGAAGAGCTAGTTGAGAGGGCTAGAAGACATTTATTGAAAATGGCTGACTTGGAATGTCCTTCTCAGGTGCCTGCTCTACCAAATCCTCACACAACAGCACCTGCTTCCTCCTCTGCAACACAACAAGAGGCAGCACAAACTTCAGTTCAGGGACAGGGCAAGGGAAAAGACAAAGAAATGGAAGAAGCAAAGGGCCAACAGGGCCAACAAGGCCATCAACAACAGCAACAAACTGATCATCAGGATCAAGAAAAATAGAAAGCAGAAGGCCAGGCAGCCACTCAGGAAAGAGAAACTAATATGGCGCCTCCTAGACAGGATTCTAGGGTAGACTCCTCCGTCCTCCAAACCCCTCAAAGGGAGGACACCAGCAGAAAGAGAGAGAGGGAAACACCCCTCACAGAAACATCAGACAAGAGGCAAAGGCTCAACCCTTTTTCAGAAGAGGAAATGCAAAGTCTGGAGACTTCTGCCAGCTCCTTGCATCAGGAGCAGGATAAAGCAGCACTAGGGGAGGTCAGCTCCTCAGGACAACAGCAGAACACGGCTGCAGGCATAAAGGAGCAATTTAAAGAGGCAAAAAGGAGGAGTGAGCCAATAAAAATTCGGCTCTATAATCATTTATTAAATATGGCCCCTGCAAACCAACAAAGGCTAATGGCTGCCTTTGATGTGCAAGAAGGCAAAATGACTATGAGCCATTTTCCCCTACAGTGCAACAACCTCAAACAGCTGCAGATTATATAAGGACAAACTTAGAAGTCCTTTCAAAAGACATCCACCCCATGGACCAGATCGAGCTCCACAAGTAGACGGGTGAGATGGTCTATGCTACTCTGGCAGATAAGACCTTGATAAATTACAGGCTGCAAAATAGTTTAAACAACACTGCAGCATAGCTTGAGCTGGAGAGGGCATCCTCTCAAGCTAAAGACAACAGAATCAAGGCATTGGAGGAAATAATCATAGAGTTTGGGCATGATCCCAATGACGTTAAGGCAATACAGCAGGTCCTTAAACTGAGGGATGCAGATATAGTTGCAATTAAGAAGAAAATGAAGATCCCCCCAACTCTACATCCACAAACAGATGAAGTCGCCCAGCAGAGGCAAGAAAAGGATGCCACTGCATTATTAATGACATTATATAAAGAACTGATAGAAACACAGGAAAAGCTGCAAGACACTGAGACCACTTTAGAAGCAGCATTACAAAGGAGGGAGGCAGGGCAATCTTCCAAGCCACCCACAGAATCAATAGACCTTGAGGAGACCCCTCAAGATACTACCCCTCCAAAAAAACAGGCACAGCAGGATGTTCCAAGCACCACAGTACCAGCCACTACAGCACCAACAACAGAGCAGGCCGAGAGCCTGGACATGCAGAAACTAAGGCAAGAAATTCAGGTGCTAGAATCTCAGATGTCAGAACTTAGTCAAGCCAAGGAAAGCTTAGCAAAGATAAATGAAAAATATGATAAGTCTAAGAAAAATGTGGCTGAGAGGGAGAGAGAAGTAAAAGCTCTGAAGAAAACAATTGCAAAGCTAGAGAAAGAGCTCAATTTTGAGAAGGTTACAGCAGAGCTCAAACAAGTAATTTGGACTGCCATTGGACAATCAATAACTAACCAATGGGAGTACATTGATGTCATATATGAGCAAGTGGGACTCATTGGCAGGGCAAGAAAATAACTACACAGAGCAAGAAACTCCCTAGGCAACATGGCAGACCTTGCCCCCAGGATGATTGAAGTTCTCAACTATAGGACAAGTTCCCAGCTGGTAAAAATGGGAATTGGTAATAGGACTGAAACCATTTCTTTGATCAAAAGAGCCACAACAATGAAAAATTTAATCCAAACCCTAGACAAGAGAATCCAGGATATGCAAGCAGATATAAACAAGTTTCAGAATAGGTTCTCGGCCCTGCAGGACAGAGGGCTCCCCAGCTTGCTAGAATCAGGGAAGTTACTCTCTCATGAAAAATATATCAAGAGGGTAAGCGCTTTTGCAGCAATTCAGATTGCTGAGACACTAGGAACATCTACAGCAGGCCCAGTAACAGGGCAAATTCTTTTTGAAAAATTAGATAATTTGTTCTTTATCAGAAATGAAGTATCACATCTGTTTGATGAGCCCCCCCATTTCTACAAGTACACAGAGGCTGATGAGACCTTAGGGTCAATTTTGAAGCATCAGCTTCCTCCTCCAGATACATGGCAAGATTTAATAAAGTTGCTTTTGAACCAAAGTTGAGAAGATTAAATCTTTTTCAGTAAAAGGTTTATGTTCTATATACAGATAGGGAAAAGCCATAACAGCAAGTATGAAGACGCTGAGCCAACTCAGCACAGGTACTCGGCCGCAGCAGCAACATCAGCCAGCACAGGTGGCAGAGCCAAGAAGATACAAAAAGTAAGTGTGGCAGAGCACTTCATTCTACATTTATGATAAAGCCGTACAGCTGACTCCGCAGTGCCCAAAGGTCAAAAATTTATCTTGACGGGAGTTAAAGGCTTTTAAAGAATCATTTATATTTGCTATTACTTCTCATCTACTCTCCATGTACGAGTGTAAGAGATATTTTCCTCTCAGATGACTCAATACCTGAGATATTTCTGTATGAAACATCTATATATTCCCCCTCGCGTTTGTTTAGAGGGGTTGGACTTCGGATGTAAAAAAGCTCTCGTTTTCTCTTCTGTTATTCTCATGTTGTAAAGATTTAGACAGCTAATACAAAGAATAATGGGATTTCTTCAGATATTGTCTCTCATGATGACTTGCTGGTGTGTGGCTTAAAGTTGCAGGATTCCTGTGTATTCCATGGCTCAATAAGTTTCCTCATTCCTTTCTGTTACAATTATATTTGTTATACTTTCCTGTATCTTTCATGTTTCCCACGTATATTCAATCTCTGAACAGCCAGGAAAAAGAATAACCCAGGATTTAATCTTCGATTACCCTCGGTTCAATCCTAGCTATTTTTATATGTTTTCTTCAGTTATGGTATTTAAAGAGTAATTCTTCAGTGCTACCTTTAATACTGTATCATCACAAGAACATGTTATTTCAGGAATTCAAGAAATTGCTCCCAAATAACAGACCTCTTTCACACCAGTCATCTCAAGTAAAGAATTCCTAATTTCTCTTTGCTAAGTTGTTCCCCATTTCACTCTCAATCTTTGTAGTTTGTTTCACAGAGTACATACAGGCCCTGCAGTTACCTCCACACTTCAGTCAAGACCTCAAGGGAACAGTAGTCAAAGACCCCATTGCCCAATGGATTAGCTTCGCCTGAAGACAGACACTAAAAGCTATCAGAAGCATCCTCCCAACCAAACACAAACACAACCAAAAATTCACTTCATAACTAGCCTAAAACCTTCACTGAAGCAGTGACAAAACTAACAGAGAGAGCCCTCTCTGACTACAGCTGGGCTAGAAGCTGTAGCCCAAAGATTGGTTAGTGGTTACCC
The DNA here is from genome assembly GCA_000404065.3 of Pinus taeda. Lineage (NCBI taxonomy): Eukaryota > Viridiplantae > Streptophyta > Pinopsida > Pinales > Pinaceae > Pinus > Pinus taeda. The sequence continues at coordinate 3,437 of APFE030492370.1, read as the reverse complement.
CGGCCGTATTCCCTTAGGAGTCAAAGGGAACAACCTGGGAGTTAACATAAATGGCGACTCCACTGGGGATCTTTTCAGGACTTGCATTCAAGCTCTGAATAATCAGTCAAGAAGCTTTCAAAGCTGCTCCCATATAACGATCCGCAGCTTGAAGGAGGAGCTGATTCAGATATTATACCCAACACAGATACTCATAATCCTTTCAAAAATCCTGACCAGTCCTTGCTATACTCTGTGCTATACAAAGTTTTTATAAAATCCAAAAGGACTAGCTCAGAAGCTGGCTCCCAAGAATAATCTTCGATATACTAGGGCTAATCCTGATCCCAACCCCCCTTCTATCTTCCAAAACCCCAATACAATCCCCAAGTTTGTTAGGAACCAGCAAAAACAAGATCAACTTGCTGGCATTAGTCCACAGCCTGAGCATCCTGACCCAATCCCCACTCCAATCAAAGTCCTATTCCGTTCTACCCCTAATTCACCTAGCTCCCCATCAACATCTCAAAGTTCCCCACCCATTCCTTCCTCTCCTACACGCATTATCTTATCCCACACCGTTACACCCTTTATACCTATCACCCCTGTGATACCTATTATCCCTCTTGTCCCAGTTGTCCTACTTAACCCCCAAAATCTAGTAAACATGGCCAGATATGCACCTCTGCAACTACCTGCCAATCCAGTGGCCCTACCTCAAGATTATCAAGCTAAAATCTCATACTTTGACTCCACTGGACCTTACTCAGCCATTCAGCATGCCAAGAGAATGCAAGATCATTTCGAAAATTACGAGATAGATGATGAAACTGTGAGGATGAGAATATTTGTCCAAAGCTTAATAGGGGATGTGCGAACATGGTTTAGATCACTTCCTGCAAACAACAACACAACCCCTGATGAACTCTACCAATCCTTCACAAATAGGTGGGAGAAAAAGAAGGACCCTTTACATATACTTGGTGAATATGACATGATCAAAAGAGGTCCTCAAGAGACAATTTTGGAATACTGTGCTAGGTTCAATAATGTCTATAATGCTATACCTCGAAATCTAAGACCTCCCCCGGATTTAGCCTTATACAAATTCCCAGATGGATTTGACCCAGACATGGCTTACCAATTAAAAGAAATAGCCCCTCAAACCCTCGAAGAATCTCAGAGAGTTGCTGTAACGGTTGAAGCAAACCTGATTGCTAAGAGGAATAGGGCTAAAATAGAAAAGAGAGTTGCCTTTAAGGAAGAGCCCTCAGCCTTAGACCAGAAACTGGATGCAATAATTTCTGGTATGAAAAGGTTAGGTGACAGGGTAGAATCTGTGGAAAGAAAATCTTCATGGGAAGCACCACCAAACAACCCTAACAGGACTCCAAACTTTAGGAGGAACCAAAACCCTAGTGGGAGCAAAGTCAACAATGATCCTGAAATAAGACCACCATTTCAAGAAAACTATGCTGAAACATCCACATCAGAGGAACAAGCGGAGGACACTCATATCCACCTAATGGGCCTTGATAATAAGCACCAAGTCTTCTTGAGCCAAGAGGATCATGATGAAGAAGATACTAAACAATTTCAGACAAAATCAGGGGAATCATTTGATTTCAAACAAGGCTATGACACTGCTGTTTATGAAGTTCATAAACAATACAAACTAAGGAGCAGGACTGTAAATGTATCACAACCTGAGAAAACCAAAGACAAACTACAGCCTAAAAGTGCCATAGTAACCGAACCAACGAATACAACTGATTCACCCACAAGAGAAATAATTATTGAAGATATCACTGAACAAACACCGAATTCACCAGCTACATCATGTGAATATTCTAACCCAAGCAAAGGGCCTCCAGAGGTGATCAACAAGCAAAAACCCCAAAATCAAGAGGAAACCTTACCAGACAAAGAAAGGAGGCTCGCCCATATTGCTAAAACACAAACTGAAAAACCCTTTGACTTAGAAACTGAAATTGGAAAACTGAAAATAGCCATACCTCTGGCAGAGCTAGCCAAAAATGACATTTATAAACAGCAGATTCAAAGATCTCTCCAACTCACTCATAACAAAAACAAAGATAATGTGGACAATGTCAATGTGTTGGATGACACCCCTGAATTGCTTTTTGGTCCAGAGGTTGATGGAAAAGTAGCAGGCTCAGGTATCCTACCCTTTTATGTCAGCTTGCATGTGCATGACAAAATATTACACAATGCAATGTTTGACTCAGGTGCATCTCATAATTTAATGCCAAAATCTGTAATGGAAAGGTTGAATTTGGATGTCACTAGACCATATAAGGACCTCTTTTCATTTGATTCTAGCCAGGTCAAGTGTCTAGGCTTGATAAAAGACCTATGTGTATCACTAGTTCAATATCCAAACAAAACAATCCTGATGGACGTCGTTGTTGCTGATATCCCACCCAAATATGGGATGCTACTGGCAAGATCATGGGGGGCCAAACTTCAAGGGTCTCTGCAACTGGATATGTCTTATGCTACCATCACAGTCTTTGGTCAACCCAAGAGATTGTATAGAGAGTCTCTGATGAAATACATGGTCAGTAGCACAGAGAAGCCTCAAAATTTTCCCATATATGCCGTCCATTCTGACATAGATTCATATATCCTCTTCAATGAAAATATAAGCAGCAACCACAATGGAAAAGCCCAGATAATTAAAACAAATCAACCTGCTGAACAAAAAGATCCTGATATACAAACACTGGCTAAATCAAACAATGCGAATATTCAAGACCACAAAACAAACAACTGTGAAACCAGAATACTTGAACAGGGTAATGAAAAATTGGCTCCTCAAGAAAAAAAAATAACCCCACCAAGTAATAAGAATCCCTTAAAAGCTACACCAAAAAATCAGCCTATACTCCAACTCACAAATCCTTGCCACATAGACATTATTCAAAACCCCCTAGAAAAGGAAACTCTATGGTTCCTAGAATTTGATGGGTCGGTTAACAAGCTAGGGGTAGGAGCAGGAGTGTGGGTGCACAACAAAGAAAGCAATCATGCAGAGGGTAGAGCCTACAGACTAAACTTCAGGTGTACCAACAATATGGCTGAATACGAGGCCCTCCTACTAGGCCTCAAGTTGGTACAAACCCTACAAGTTACAAGAGTATCAATCCTAGGGGATTCGGACTTGGTCATCCAACAAGTCAAGGGCAATTTTGTTACAAAAGACAATAGACTCAGATCTTACAGAGCTGTGGCTACTGAGCTACTTAAGTCTCTTGCTGAGTTTCAGATCACCAAAGTTCCTAGGGCTCAGAACCTACACGCTCATAGCCTAGCCATGTTTGCAAGTACTTGCAAGCTACCCTTTGACCCCCATCACCGTTTCACAGCTGAGGTAAAACACAGACCATCAGTCCCAAACAACATAAAGGACTGGCAGGTGTTTGACAATGATACAC
>APFE030492358.1:65331-96637 GCA_000404065.3 Pinus taeda | reverse complement strand
GAAACGCTTCGTCCCAGCGTATGTACGCACTTTTCTTTCACTGTACCTGCGTACCTTCGGGCATAGATAATTTCAAGACTTCAAGAACAACCCAGACATTCAGATCTACAGATCTGATCATGCGCCGCAGAGATATCAATTCATCAGTAGATTCGCCTTATTTAGATATAGACATTACACCCAAGAGATCATGATATTTCAGATCTAGCTCTCATAAGATGTTCAACCCAAGCACCTACATAAGCCAAATGATCTCCTTTGCTTTATATAGGCAAGCTCCTCCTAAAAACAAGGATCAATACCACAAGCCAAAACCATAGAAACACAAATATCGTCGGCTAGTTAAACATAAGAAAACCCACGTGTGCTTTTCTTTGCCTTGAAATGTGTGCACTAGGGTACGCACCTCCTGGACGGCTTATCTGCGTATTAGGATGCGGTCCCTTCACGGTGTACATGCAGGTACGCACTTTCTGTAAGGTGTCCCTGCGTACCCCTTATTTTCTTCCATATTTGATAGCTGATCATCAATCTCTGCTGCTAACTTGAAGTACTGTGGTCTATCACCTGAATGGGTTGCCATCAAGGACAACACTTTAGCCATAATGCCAACATTATCCCACTCTCAGAATTTATTTACTGTTGATTTCCAAAAAAGGTGACCACCACAGTCTCCTTCATGGAAATCCTCCATGACCTTCTTTGCTTCCTTTTCCACCAAACAATTTAACAGAACGCCACCGGGATCTTTCCAATACAGTGCAGAATTTAGAATGTAAAACTTGGCAGCCTTCAATTTGAGTGTTCTCGGTTTGTTTCTAGTCATGCCAGGCAGTGGTGACAAATTGTTAAGCACATATATGATATCTGAATACCATGGAGAAAGAGAAAACATTTTAGATACCTGAATTGACGATCCTTCCTCATTCTCATCGGACATAGCAGCGATCAGATTTATGTCCAAGGCATGCAAGTTTGACTCGGCCATTAACTTTTCCAATCCTTGTCCTTTAACAAGCTTTGTGGGCTTTATTTCCACATCATATTCCAGCAAAGCTGCAATCCACTTGCCTCGTCTTCCTTCTGGATCGGTTTGCACTAAAACATCTTTGACAACAGCATTAGGAACATAGGCCAAAATATGAGAATGTAGAATATACACCCGAAAATATTTCAATGCTTTCACAAGTACAAGGACTTGCTTCTCAATGATGTTGTATTTTAAGGTTGCATCTCTTATAGCTCTGCTGAAGAATGCAATGGGTCTTTCATGATCATCTATTTTTTGCAATAACACAACTGCCATAGTATGCTTTGAAGCAAATGAAAACAATATGAAATCCTGAGTGTAGTCCGGGCTGACTAGAACTGGAGCTGAAGAAAGATCCAATTTGACTAAATTGAAAGATTTTACATCCTCCTCCATCCATTTCACTTGGTTGTCCTTCTTAAGCATGTTTGTAATCTCTCTTAGGTGTTCGGCAAGGTTAGGTACAAAGCGGTGTAGAAAATTCATTTTACCATTGAAAGATTGAATCTCTTTCTTATTCTGGCGCAGATTGATTTGTTGAATCACTTGTACACGTGCTGGGTCAATACGGATGCCAACTTTTGAGATAATGTGCCTGAGTAGTTTTCCTTCCTCCATGGAAAACAAGCTCTTTTCCGGATTCAGTGACAAGCCATATTTTCTGCACTTTTGGAAGATAGTTTTTAGATGGTACATGTGTTCTTCATCAGATTTGGAAAACACCGTCAGATCATCAAGGTACACAACCAAAAAGACATCCTTCTCATTTGCGAAATCCAAGTCCATCGCACGCTGAAATGTGGCACCCGTGTTCCTCAAACCGAAAGGCATTTTAGTGTAATGAAAAGTTCCCCATGGAGTGGTGAACGCTGTCTTGTCTCGGTCATCTTCATGGACAGAAACTTGGTTAGATCCAGAATAACCATCAAGTAGGGACATACGAGATGCTCCCGCTACTCCTTGAAGTATATGGTCCATTTTGGGCAGTGGATAATTATCTTTCAATGAAACTTTATTGAGATTTCTAAAATCAATGCACAAACGAATCACACCTGTCTTCTTTCATACGGGCACCAAATTAGAGATCCAATCCGAAAATCTGATGGGAACAATGATTCCTGATTTGTACAACCTATTTATCTCCTTTTCAATTGATGGAAGCAGCTTTGGATTAAGCCTTCTCAACTTTTGTCAGAAAGGTTTATGATTGGGCTTAATGGGTATAGTGTGCTGAATTATATTGGTATCATATGTCTTTAAGTCAGAATAGTCCCAAGCAAACACATTTGCAAATGAAGACAACAAACTGATATATTTGTCCTTTATTTTTGGTGGCAATGCTTTAGACAGTTTTACCAATTTAGGATTAGCAGTTGTTCCGACATTGACTTCTTCCACACCCTTCTCTGTTGGCTACAATGTTGGTTTGCGGGCTACACCATCTTGATCAAAGAGTTATTCTAAAGGTATCAAGCCTTTAGGAATAACGTTATTCTTTAGTTGCAATACGTCCATTCAATTGATCTGCACGTCATCTGTACTATTACCTTTACCATCGTCATTTTCTACATCAATTGAGGTTTATTTGAACTTACCTTTGTTTTGCAGAAAATCATGAATCTCCTCATCATCTTGGAAAACTTGCCAATATCTCTGATTGTCCGAGACTCTCGGACGATGCTTGACATGGATTTCGAACTTATTGCTGGAGTTCATTGGGATCTTCAAACTACTTGCTACCTTAGCAAGAGAATCAGCAATGCTATTTTGTATATGAGGCACACATGTCAAGGTGTATTCTGAAAATAATTTTAGGATGTCTAGGACTGCATTCCAGTAAGCCCGCATCCAAGGATATTTTGCTTGATATTCGCCTCTGACATGCTTAATCACCAATTCGGAGTCCCCATATACTACAATCCTCTTCGCATTCAACTTTCTTAGAATCTTTAGGCCAGCAATCAGAGCTTCGTACTCAGCTTCATTATTTTAACAATCAAAAGCCAACTTGTAAGAGCATACCCGCACGTTACTAGGCACTTTGTGTAGGGCAGAGAAAGGACTGCGTACCCAAATCCCAATTCCAGCGCCATCATTTCCCACTGCTCCATCGAAATCCATGGTCCACAAGCCTTCTTCCTCCTCTTGCAAGTGTTGGAATCTGTTTGTTGTGCTTTGTCTGCTTGTTGTCCATTACTTTTAGCTGATCGCTCAATGATGTTCTGTTGTTCTTGTCCTTCTCTCTTTAAAACTTCTCTGAAATTTTCTGTTATTTCCGAAATATCATCTTCTTCTACTAACTGACTATTGATATCATTGAAACTATCAGAATACAAAACAAAAGACTCTAAATCTGTATGTACATAATTAATCAGATGATTTATTGGTTTCTCCTTGCTTGTAATCATGTATTTCATTTTTTGTTCCCAATACAATTTCCTCATTTGGCCAAACACCGGAATCGTCGCATAGGAGAAATCTAGTTGTAGTGTCCCTTTCAATTTCACTACCCAAGACCTGGAAAGAAGCATGCCAAACCTGGGAGGAATATCTGCTACAACAACATCCATCAAACATTCTTCATTGGGAGTTGATCCAAACTCACAACCAAGTCCTTGATGAGCCCGATACATCTTACTCTGCTGGAATCAAATGAATAGAGATCATGGTATTGTCGGGTGATGTCCAGACCCAGCTTATCCATGATAGCCTTGGGCATGACATTATGAGAAGCTCCAGAATCGAACATGGCATTATGTAACACAAAATCATGCAATCTTAAACTGATATCAAAAGGTGGCACATTACTATCAGGAGACTCACCATTCGATGCTGGCCCAAAAATCATTTTAGGTTGATCATCTTCGACATTCACCATGTCAGACATTGGGTCCAAATTCAAAATTTTAGATACTTGCCCTCTATAACTGTTGTTCCTCATTATTTCATTCAAGGGAATGGATACCTTCAATTTAGAAATTTCATTCTCTAAATTAAAAGCGGGCATCTTTTCTACCTCTTTGACTGGGATTTCTTTCCTTTCCTTTTCTTTCGATGCAATTGGCTAGTTTGATTTTTTTGCTGATGAAAATTTGCTGCCACCCGGATCAACCGCCTCTTTTCCTTTCCTTTGTGCAACTAATGAATCATTCTTTGATGTCTCACCATCCTTCCTCTTCTGAATTGGTTTCACCAACACATCTCTGTTTCTAAGTGAATATTGTTGTTGCAGGGCGGACATAGCATTCATATAGCCTCTTTGGTACTCATCTAATTCTTCCTCCAAAATGGTGTCATTAGCTAGAATGAAATCTACATCTTTGTGTACAGCCGAGCTTTCTACATACTCCTCATCCTCAGTGATATGAATAGGAAAATCATCAGGAGTAAAGAGGTGGTTTTCTTCACCTATTATATTCCCGTCCTCATTTGACTCTGGTGCATTCACAAAATTTTGCTGCAAAGGTGGTTGTACTGGTTGCTGTGCTGTCTGCTCTTGGGCTCGGTGATCTGTCTACCTTATTCTATATTGTGGCTATTGCTGGCCGCGGAAGTTAGGATTTCTAACTTGTGGCTCAGGTTTGTCAGGTTTCACCCTTTCCAGCATCTGCTCTACCTTTCGGAGTAATTGATCTACCGAGGAAGATTCTTATTTTACGATGACCTTCTTTTCTGCCTTTGCTCTAGCTCTCTTGGTCAGCAGATTTGCTTCAATGCTGACCGCTATCTTCAGCATGTCTTCCATTGGGGCTAGTTCTCTCTCTCTTTATTGATAAGCCATGTCAGCATCAAAACCATCCGGGAACTTCACCATGGCTAACCCCACAGGTGGCCTTAGATGATCAGGAATTTCATTACAAACTGAATTGAATCTAATGCAGTAGTCTTGGACCGACTCACCAGTGTTTCGTTTGATTTGCTCATATTCAGCCAGAATTTGAAGAGGATTCTTTTTCACCTCCCAGCGGTTTAAAAATTGTCTTTGTAGGTCGTCCAAGGTAGCGATACGTGCAACCGGAAAACCTCTGAACCATTTCCTCACTTCACCTGCAAATGTCTGTACAAAGAGTCTCATTGCCACATTCTCTACATCAATTTCGTGAAGTTCATAGAAATCTGCCATTTTGTCCACATGTTGCTGAGCGGTAATGTTGTTAGGAGTGCCATTAGAAAACAGGATTTCGCTTTGATAATCTATGGGCATATCATCTAAAAGTTGAGGCAGAATAAGAGGTGCAAAATGAGCAGCCATCACTCTTAGTGGATTCGGCCTTGGAGGTGTTGGAGGAGTGTGTGCAGTTTGTAGGGGGCTAGCAATTAGAGTTTGAAGCTGTGCTACAATGTAATTATCAGTTGACCGATTAGCCCTTTCTGTCTCCAAGTCTAAAAGAAACTGTGGATTATGGACAGTAGAGTCAACCGCCCTTTTAGATTTGGTCTCGAACAATGATATTTCAAACTGCTCATCAAAATATAGCTCTTCAAGATATTCAAAAATGTCAAGGTATGAATGGGATTTGAACACGGGAGATATAGAGCTTTATTGACGACGAATTCTTGGAATCAAATTGGGATTTTCATAGATGTGTGGAGGATCTAGATCTGGATTAACTCTGGTATATCTTCTAGAATCCAGCATGCTATTAAGAAAAATTCGAGGACACAACCAACTCACTCAGGCTATGAAATTCTAAGCTTATCATCCGAAAGCTTAGAATTATCAAGAAGTAAGGGGAGTAATTTGGTCCCCAGTGGAGTCGCCACTATGTTAGCACCTAAATCTGGCTTAGGCTGAAAGAAGGTGAAATTTAGGGTAACCACAAACCACTCTCAGTTTGGTAGCTAGCCCTACTAGAACATGAGAGGGCTCTCTCCGAGTCACGCTCAGTGAATAGATAAATGATATAGTTTGAGATGATTTATAGTGAAATATTTGATTTTAGGATAGTAAATAAATATGGATACAAGAGAACAATTTTTTATAAATGACTAAGTTTCTGGGATGTATGGGACCAACGAGCAGCAATGAGCAGAGAATTTAACACAAAGGCACAGATTACTTCATGAGGCAAGACAGGAAAAAAGTCTAGCAATTAAATTTGAAATAATGTGGAATGGAAATATTTTTTATGAGGGTGAAAAGGGCATGAACACGTGAATCCTTTTCAACAGAAGAAGAACACAGAACGTGAAACTTTCCCACAGGCAGAGTAATACACATGAATTCTACCTTATCTTACTTAGAAAATTTCACTGGAAATGAATATGAATGAACTGTGAAACATAACGAAATACATATGAAACATAAAGAGAACACATTTGCTACACTCACAACCACATGAATCTCATGAACCAGAGCCGCTGCCTTTCATTAATTCTATGTCAAAATATACAATTGATTTTCTCTCCCACAGTCTCCCGGAAATTAAAAACAACAAACCATTTGCAAATGGTTTGCATACAATAAATAGACTATGCCATTGGGAAATGGAATGACCCATAGTTGGGGAGTTTCTCAAATTATTACAAACTGGAAATGGAAAGCCAAACATTAGCTACAGGTGCAGCATTACAAAAATGACAAATGGCTTCGGTGACCGCTCGCCTTCCTTTGCCACTTGGATAGAAGCCCACCTTTAGTGAAAATACTTTTAAACATGCCTTAACTGCTGAAAAAAGTGTAGAGTAAATAAGTGGGCCCACTTGGAGAAAGTTGCGAATCGAAATGTTGCGAAGCGAAAGTGATTTTGGCCTTTTTGTCTATATGCGCTGCACCCAAATCTATATGTGCTATGCCACTTTGGAGGTGATTTTGAGGTACCTGATGGAGTCGACATTGTACCAAAGTATGCTTGTTGGAAAGCCTGGCCTGTCTACCTTCCAACCCAAGTGGAATTTCTAAATTTGGTGCTCATTTTCCCCTCCAAAACTTCATTCTCCCAAGACTGCTTCCTGTGTGTCAAAATAGGGGTAGAGAGGTCATTTTTTGAGTGTTTTTGACCTCCTGGGGACTCAAATCATGCCCAAATTTCTTTTCCATGCACTAGCAAGCATGATTTTTCATGTTGAATCAACAAATGCAAGCCATTTGTGATTTGGAGCTCCCAATCCTAAGCACTGCGCCAGTGGCGTGGCGCACAGGGAGAAAAACCCTGGGTTGTGCCCAAAAATTTGTCATGTGACCAAAATTGCCCCAAATTTTTTGAAATTTGGGTTGGCGGTTCCCTATGAAGTGCTATGCTGGGTCACAAAGGCTTCAACCAAGATTTGGAGCCGATCTTGCTCTTTTTACCTCTTTTTCCTTTTTGTTGCTTTGCTCAATTTCGCCTTCAAACTCCTTATCTGAGCCTTTGAACTCATATTTTGTGACCTGTAGTGATAAACCATCTGCCTCAATATGGTTTTGTCATTGTAGGCCTTCTCCAGCAGTCTCTCAAGGTGGATGTTGATATGCTCAAGGCAAGACTCTCAGTCATCGTTAATCTCTTGCTCCAATGGAGTGAGCTCAATCCTCCTATGTTGGGCAGCTTGGCGATTCTCACATATGTTTTGCAGCTCCATGATCTCATGCTGGTCCTCAAGTTATTTGTTCCTCTACTCCAAATACCTGATAATCCATTTGTCCCTCTCCAAATTGAGTGACAAGTCTTGGATCTCTGTTTGCTGCTCCTGATAGTCCTCTTAAGTTTGGCACTCTCCACATCAATATCATCGTCATGAATGAGGATGAAGTCGGCCTCTTGTTCACCTGATGGCCCCTCATCATGCATGGGCCTCTTGCCCTTGTCTTGTACTTGTGTTTTTGATGTCGGAAGCGAGGCCCCTTCCATGGCGGGTGGAGATAACACTCGCTTTGCTGCTGCAAACAAATGCCTACTGCCTCTCTGATATGTGATGAACACTGGCATAGTAGTGGTCTCATGGCACTCATACTGATGAGAAGGACCACCTATCTCATGTTAAACCTCTGATAATACCTGTGAAGTGCTGAAGAGGTCACAGGAGATGAATTCATCCCAAGTAATTCCCTGTAATCCCAGCTGATGATCCACCAAAATCTTAATAAGAGTGAAGTGATAAACATTGTTAAGCTGCTGCTGAGGGGTCTTGTGCTGCATGAAGGTGTTCATCCTCTCTATGATCCTGCAAATGAAATATGGGATGTTTATCATCCGTACCCTGGTAAAGTGCATGAGCAACCTGATGTGATAGGCATATAAACGAGAAAACCTCCCCTCACAGCTGAAATATTTCATGATCAACTTCATGAGTGGAGCATATTCATCTTTCAAATATCAGAATGGAAAGACTCTTGCGAGCTGCCTCAAGAAACTGGCCTTAATGTAAGGCTCATAATGCTACCAATTAACCTTCTTTTTCTTGTGCCATGGTTCTCCAACGTTCAGTATGTCGGTTGCTAATGAGACAGTTTCAGGTGTCAGTGTGAAGGTGACCTCGGCCAAGATAGAGTGACCTCCATGTAAGTGAAGCACAAAAAGACGGGCCAACTCATGATGAACTCGAACATTAGCCACCCTCTGACAAAACTCAAAACATGATAGATGTCGGAAACATGACATAGCAAGAGGGAAGGCCTGCAATTCAGTGAGGGTGGTTGGCTCATCCCTAACATGTTTGCCACTTTTGTAATGTCTCCAGGGAGCTTGTTCTTCCGAGGATGAATCACTCTGCGTTTCCATCTCATACTCCGATCAATGCTCAGATGCCATGACTGCTATATGTGTATTTTGCTTGGACTATCATTTGATGATGGTATGAAACTAGGTGTTGTTGTGATATCTGCCACCAAGGGGAACAATGCAAAAAGGGAGTGTTAGGAAGGGGAATAATATGATGGGAATAGGGGTTATGGGGGGAAAATTTTGTTTAGGGATATGTAGGAGGGTTTGGGGATTTTATAAGGTAGGGTTTTGGGGTTTTATAGTTGAAATGAGTGGAGGGGATAGGGAATAGGTATTTAGTACTGTTTTAGGGTAGGGAAAATAGGAAAAACTGGGATAGGGGGGAAGGGAACAATGGGAAGAAGGGGAAAAATGAGAGGTGAAAGAGGAGCCTTGGTATCAACACAACAAGTTCGCAACCCTAGAGAAATGGCTTTGATGCTTTGAAGTGGTAGGGTTTAGGCATTTTTATGGCAACTCTAAACGGCCATGAACCATCATTACATTCACAAAATTTGATGAGCAACCAAGATTTAGATCCTACCTGGCAATTGGAAGGGGTTCAAAGTTGATTTGATGCAAGTTTGGCACAATTTCGGGCCTTTGTGGGTGTGCGGCACGCAACAAACCCAGTGCACCGTGCTCTGTGTGTGCATCGCGCCCATGTTAAATTAACATTGTGGGGTAGCACTTTGTGCGCTGTGCTCCCTATGTGCACCGCGCTCCTCTGTGTGTGCACTATGCTCCTAAAAACACCTCCAAACTTCACTCAAACGCATGCTAGATTCTCTTAATCACCTTGAAATGCTTTCTCTCCACCTTGGTATGTAAAATGATTATGTTTCTTGTAAAAATCCTTTATAAAGACATTTGGATTCATGGGTTTGATTTTTGTCTCTTCAAAACCTACTTAGCTAATGTTTTGTTTTGACACTTTTCACTGATTTAATGCAACACTGAATTTCACTTTTCCATTTGAATTTTTAGCTAGAATGATGAAATTTTTGGCATTCCTTGTAGGGGTCGCATGACATGGAATTTGGCCAAGGAAACCATAACTATGCCTGAAGAAATCAACTGGAGACTTTTTTGGAAAATTATCACAAATGACACACTGTTTGACTTTTCTTCAAAATAGAGTTTTGAAGAACAGTCCTAATCTGTCAACATGACGATGAAAATATTTGAATCACACCTTTGTAAGGGCCTCCCTCTGATCTGCCTGGCTTTATTGGACATGGTTGAAGACCAAATTAACTAATCCCTAGACCTGATGACTGAAAATGACTCTTGTCCATTAAAGGATCGAACATTGACTGTCATGGACTTTAGTGAACATTGATGAAAAGACCTAAGCCAGCAAGTGCCAGACATGAGGGGAAACGACTAACAAGACCTTTTCCGTCAGATTATGGCATGCCTCTAGTGAAATGCAGCTGGAGTGAATGGAGCGAGACACCTAAAAATGAAATGCAGAAAGAGTTTTGATCCCTAACGGAGGACTGACAAGACCGACTCTAATAGTATACATAGTCTTCTTTACGCAGTCACTCCATTTCTCAAATAGTGAAGGGAATTTTGAAGAATAGCAGAGAACAGAGGTGATGGGGCTCATCGTCAGAACTGAACCCATAGGGGTGAAGTACATGGATGGTTATCCTCAGTTGAAAGGAATGTTACAGAAGGTATTTTGGTTGAGTTTCATTGAAAAATTCAACGGTTACCATAAAGAAATCACCAAATCCTTTGCCAGATCATTTGATGGATTAGATGTGGAAAGAGGTGACATAAAATTTGCAATTACTGAGTCCTTTATTGCTGAAGCAACAGAGCTCCCAAGGCTAGGAGAGAGGTGGTTTAAGAATAAAGAGTTTCATGATGAATCCTAGAAGGTCATTTTCAAAAATCCAAGTATGGACACTTCAGTTTTTAGAAAAGGGATTCCAATCTCTGCACTTAAAAACAAATGGAGTAGCATGTTAATAATTTTGCAAAATTTTATTACATGCGAAGGGAGGTTTGGTTCCATGTATTTCTATCACATACGACTGTTAATCAATTTTCTAGAAGATGGAACCCTCAATCTCCCATTTTTCCTATTGAATAGTTTGAAAAGAATGGCCACTAATGTTTAGAAGAAAGTTGAAGCAATAGAAACCACTCTTTATCACCATGGACTATTAAAAATTTTAGCTTAATTTCACTTAAGAAGTGTAGGGGACACATGGGAGGACTTTTTGGTAAGAAACTTCTTCCAAGATTCTCTAGAATTGCCTAAAGGAATTCCTGTAAAAAGAAGTAGGAGAAGGAAGACCAGCCTCACCATTCAAAACACCGCTAAAACTTTAGCACAAAAAAATGATGAAGAAGAGCCAATCTCTGAGAAATTAATAGAGATCAAAAAGCAGACTAAGCAGAGGAGAAAAATTAAGGAGAAGGTTGAAGAAATCCACAAGGATACTCCTGAACCTTCATCACCTAAGGAGGATGAACAACTGCTTTTTGAGAGACTAATCAAAATCAGGGATCAGATCAAGAGAGATAAAGAGAAGGGAAAGCAGAAACAAGTTATAGAGGAAGAAATCATAGGCTCCCAAAGTTTGAGGAGGAGTTCTAGACTCAGGGGCATAGTGAAGAAAGAAAAATCAAAAGAGACCGAGTTCATAGATTTAGAGGGAGAAACTCCAACTCAGTCCCCTGAAAATATTCCATATGAGCAAAGCCCACAAAACTCTCCTCGACATAGCTTTGAGAGCAACCCAAGAAGAGCCTCCCCTAGTATTGATCCAGTCCAACAACAAATTTATGACTACATAGAGTCATTGGAGAGAAAGAGTACATCAGTAGATCCAAGGAGTTTAGCTAATCCAGAGCAGCCTGCCACCTCACAGGAAACTTTAACTAGCTCCCTTAAATAGGAGATATGTGAGCTAGAAGTTCTAAATAGGCATATCCAAAGAGAAAATGAACTTTTAAAAGAATAGAACAAGCTGGATAATATTATCCATGATAACGCTATGCTTCACTTGTGTTTATGGCACAAGAAGAATAGAAAACTAAAAAGGAAGAATAAGAAGCTAAACAGGCCGCTTATTAATCTCAAGTAAAAATTTCTCATGAGGACACCAAGGATGGTAGTTGGTGCAAAGAAAGGAAAGAAGAGGAAGTTGGATGTTTTGGCTAAAGTATCAAAACAAATACAGCAGAAGGAAAAATTTTAACGCATGGGGACATGCAATAGTCTAGCAATGGGGGTATGTTGAGCTCCAAAACTGCCCTTTCCTTAGCAACTTTTCCCATCCATTCTTCTTTGCTTTTCCATGAAAAATGCATCCTTATCATCAAAAACCATTACGCATTGCCTCAAGGAGTACATTTTAGTGATTTACAGGTTATACTTTTATGTTTTCTATTTGAATAAGTTTTTGTCTTTTAGCTACGGAACACAGCCACATTCTACAGCTAATCAGTTGTTTCGCAGCTACTTCCACGCTTTTGCAGGTTCCAAATGTCAAGAGGGGAAAAGGACTACATGGGTAGCTTGGAAAACATCAGGGTGTGGATTGTATCCTATTCATCTGACCTAGATCAACGAGGAAGACGGCGGTCAAAGGGAAGTCAAGCATAGAAACCTATGGAAAATAGGACTTTGTTCTATACACATTTCTTAGTGATGGGATCTAAAGTAGTTTCCAGAGGCCACCAACTTTATTTGCCACCTACGCAAACTGGATCCAATAGCCATGACCATAGATTTATGTTTCCAAGCAACCAAGGACAAGAATTCTGCATACTTGCTTACCTACGTGTTTTGTTGTAGCTTATTTATCTCCTTAAGGAAGTTGTATAATTTCTCTATAAATACCCGTGTGAAGAACACAGAAGTAGTTCGATTTTGCTCCTGTGTTAAGTTCATGTTGCCGCTTTGTAATTTTGAGAACTCATTCTCTGTTTTTAATATGAAGACTCTGTATTTAATGGATACCTAAAAGCATTTGTTGGAGTGTTGATTAAGTTCACTTAACCTCAGCAGTTTTCAAGGGCCCCTACGCTGGCTAAGGTTACATTTCATTTTTGTTTTGTCTTTCATAGTTGAATTGTAAATTTATTATGTTTTTCCATGATGTTTATAGCCATTTCTAACTTTGTTCATAATGCAGTTTTTGTCATCTTCTTACTAACGCAGAACAGTTTTATTTCAGCATAGAATAGTTCTTTTGCTTCACTACTTTCTAGTTTCTTCTCAGTAGCTTGAAGTTGATGTCATTAGTGTAGAATAAGTCATTTGATTTGTTGTTCATTAGTCTTTAGATTTTGAATTAAATTGATCAATGCCATTTTATTGTTATTTTAATAACTCATGTTATAAGTGAATGTTTCTAAAAGCCTTTTCAGTTGATGGTTCACCTTAAAACTAAGTGGTCAAATATTTCATTTATGAATGAGTCTTTCTCTGCATTTTTATATTTACTTTTTCTTAGAACAATGAAGTATGGAGTTCCTCAAAATGTTATCTCAAGGAGTTTGTTCTCCTAAAATTGTGTAGCAGAGTGACAAAGCACTTCACTTAGCTATTATAGTAGACTAGTTGTAATTTCACTTTCAGTCATAGCCTTTCATTTAATTTTGTTGCAATTTCATTTTCAATTTTAGTAGAACAATGTAGTATTGAGTTCCTCAAAATGTTATCACAAGGAGGTTGTTCTCCAAAAATTGTGTAGCAGAGTGATAAAGCATTTCATTTAGTTTCCATAGTAGATTAGTTGCAAATTCTTTTCCAGCCTTAGCATTTCATTTAGCATTGCTGCAATTTCATTTTTAGTTTTTAATTAAATTCTCATTCTACCATAGACTAATCAGTAGTTGTAATCTCACTTTTAGTATTTCATTTTAAGTTCTGTTTTCATAATAGATAGTTGCAATTTCATTTTTAAGTCCTTTTAGTTCATAATTTGGAACAATAATAAGTGTAGGAAGAGAAACTTTGTTTTCATTTTCTTGGTTAAATATTTACTTCCAAATCTGGCTTAAAAGCACTTTTAGCTTTCATTTCATTTCTTTAGATTCTTAGCAGCAGTAGATTTAAGATTTTGTTAAGTACATTACAGAACATTAGGAATTAAAGGATCAAACCCCCAAAACAACAAAAAACTCAAAAACAATGAGGTAGGAAGGGTCATCTAGCACATATAGTGCACTACACTTCATTAGTTTATGATACCCAGATTGATAATTTATGTAGAGAAATTTAGGACACTAAATTGACCGAACACCAGTAACAAGGAAGGTTGTGTACAACCGAGATGTGGTGTTCAGAGAGGTAAAAGATGTTATTAAACATGAAGTCCAGCCAAAGGGACCTAAGAAGATAGAGTTTGAGCTTAAGGAGGAAGAATAAGACTCTACAGCAGAGGAGGAATCAGAAGATGAAGAGCCACAAACTCTGAGTGTGAGAAGATCAGTTCGAGAAAGAAGGAAGTTGGAAAGGTATAGTCCATCTGCTTTCTATTCAAATTTTTCTTTATTTGTTACTGATGGTGATCCTAGAACTATGAAGGAATCAGCGGATTCAGAGGATTGAAAACTCTGGAAAGAGGCCATGGTTTCCAGCTGGAAGGAACCCATTGGCAGCAAATGGGTGTTCAAAAAGAAGACAAATATAGAAGGAAAGGTGGAGAAAAACAAAGCTCGGTTGGTAGAAAAAGGTTATTCCCAGGTGTCAGGAGTTGATTTTGGTGATATTTTTTCTCCTATTGGCAAGGTAGCTCCTATTAGATTACTTTTATCTTTTGCTGTTGCTTTTGATTTTGAGGTACAACAGATGGATGTGAAGACAACATTTCTTCATGGGGATCTAGGAGAGGAGATCTAAATGAAGCAACCTGAAGGTTTTACAGTGAAGGGTAAGAAAGAAATGGTATGCAAGCTAAAGAAGTCTATGTATGGGTTAAAACAGTCACCAAGGATGTGGTATTAGAAATTTGATACATTTATACGGGGACTTGGCTTCACCAAAAGCAAAGTAGATCACTGTGTGTATTTTAAATTAATTGGTGACCATGTTATTTATCTGGCCTTTTATGTGGATGATATGTTGCTGGTTGGAAATGACAAAGAAATTATCCAAGATTTGAAGACCCAATTGTCCTCCAAATTCGACATGAAAGATCTCGGTGCTACAAACTATATTTTGGGCTTGGAAATTAAAAGAGACAGGGCAAAGATGAAGCTTTGTTTAAACCAGAGGAAGTATGTCAAGGAAATACTGCAGAGGTTTAAATTGCAGGAAAGTAAACTGGTGAAGGTTACCATTCCTACAGGTGTGAGATTATTTGTTGAACATTGTCCCAAAACACAAGAAGAGGAAGAGGACATGTCCCATGTTCCATATGCAAGTGTAGTTGGTAGCCTGATGTATGAAATGGTATGTACTAAACAAGACATTGCACATGCAGTGGGAGTATTGAGCGGGTTTATGTCAAAACTAGGGAAGGAGCATTGGATAACAGTGAAGCGAGTTTTCAGGTATTTGCATGGCACTAGTGATTATGGTTTGTGCTACCAAGGAAGACCAGGATTGGACAGAGTGTTGGATATTTGTGGCTTTGTTGATGTAGATTGGGCTGGAGATCTGGATCAAAGAATATCTACAAGTGGGTATGTGTTTAACCTATTTTGAGGTGCAGTCAGTTGGATGAGTAAGAAACATTTTTAGTGGCACTATCAACTACAGAGGAAGAATACATGGTAGCTACTCATGCAAGCAAGGAAGCAGTTTGGTTGTAGAGATTATGTTCAAGTATGGGGTTAGTACAGGGAGCTATAAGGATAGACTGTGACGGCCAAAGTGCAATTTTCTTGGCAAAGAACCCTACATATCATTCAAAGAAAAATCACATTGATGTTCAGTATCACTTCATGAGGGATATGATAGAAGACAAAAAGGTGTTGTTGGTAAAGGTCGACACTTTGAAGAATATTGTAGCTCCATTGACAAAATCTGTGAGCTATGAGAAGTTCTCTTGGCATAGAGAAATAATGGGCATTGCAAGGCTGGATAAATGACCAAGCTCTCTTGTGCCCCCCTGTGGAAAGAAAAAAACAAGTGGGATAATGTTGGGTTGTGTTATATTCTTTCCACGACTAGCCCACGTAGTTAACCGGGGGGTTAGAGGGGGGGTAGAGCCCCCCCTTTGTTGCATCAATTGTGTAGCGGGGGGGGTCACAGGGGGTTTCAGGGGTGCAGGTAACCCCCCTCTACGGGGTTTGGGGCAACACCCTCGAAAATTTTGTTTTTTGACCCTATATTAGGTTGGGAGGACCTGCCTATGGTTTTGTGCATGATTTTCGCACATGGTTTTGGACGTGATGGTTTTTGGTCCATGGTATTGGATGCTTCGGCATGTATAAATATGTATTTTAACATTGAAAGGAACATAATGAATAATCAAGCTGGCAGTCCCAGTTTTGGGATCCAGGGGAAAATCTCTATGTATATGTGTTTTATCTGTTATGCTCTCACATTGTTTATTTTCTATGTTTTAGAATTCGTATGCAGGTAATTTCTGTATAGGGTTAAAACCTACACACAGCCGCATATATGCTGGTTTGATGAAGAAGCAGTGGGACAAACTTAGAAAAATCATTTTATATGGTTCAGACAATTATCAATTATCTTTTATGTCTTGATGATTGAAGACTATAGTATGTGGATACTATTTAGATGTTCTTTTGATCCTCATAAGTTGTTTATGACGATGAATATCTGATTGATGATGATTCCTTGATATTTCTTATTGATATATCCAATGATCAGACCTGACAATGAACAGGTGGCACAGGTTCAGGGGGAGAATGTGTTATGCTTCTAATATTGCATTGTTGGCATTATGATTATAATTCTTTGGTACCTAATGATTCTTATCAATGGTGATGATTCTTATGTGGCTAAAGCGTTTAAATAATACATCATGTTATGTTACGTTTATGAGTTTCCCATGATGAAATCTTAGATGATAATTGTATTGCTTGGGGTTACATAGTTATTATTCAGATCATATTTATGGATGATTGTGGATGAATTTTTAGTGATGCATACAATACATATACGTTGCTTACATGGTGATCTTCATAAGGACAAGAAGAAGTACAAAGCTTGAGTACAAAACTTCATTATTTGATGATGAGCCACTCATTTCTTTTATGGTGGTATCATCATGCCTTCAAAGATGCATAAAGTTCATATGGTGTAGTTATGATGTGGGATTCCTATAGCTCTTGGCTCTCACATGGTTGAGGACTGTTGTTGTTGATGGTATCAAGAAAGCTTGACAAATGACCATGAGCTCGTGGTTTGCTAGATACATGGTTGAATGATACACATTATGTTGGATACATGGATGATTACTTAAGATGCATATTGACAAATATCATTGGTTGAACAAGAGAATGGTGTTATTGCAGGTCTCATAAGACATAGATATTTGAAGAAATGGATATTCGGAGACATGGCTTACTTAGTCACATAATGATGATGACTTCTTACTTTATGATGATAAGTTTGATACTCACACATTTTGATTATAATGGTTGATGCTTATCAAATGTGGGATGTTCCCTAGTGATGATACATGGTTCATATATTGAGGGATCATGTGGAAAGATCATGCAGTTCATGATGATGATATGATCATAGATGATGACTATGGTGTTTTCACATACATATGATGTGAATGATTTTGTGTTATTGTTTGGACATGGAAGGTTATGACAAGGCTCTTTCTTCTAATGAAGTAGATCAAGTTGATCTTGATGAGATCAAGAGGATGAGTTGATATCTATATACGACATACTTTGTCATATGTTGATGATATTTACATTGTAATATCTTGAGAACTGATGATGGACATATACAGGTTGTTGGTCTAGATAATATTGATAGATGCTTATGGTGTAGACCATATATGGTGTATGATAGTGGCTGATGACTATCATGGTCTTGTTTAGCTCTTTGGTCTTTGTTAAAAATTTCATGTATATCATTTTATGTAAAGGCCCATGATGTAATAATATGTATCTACCTATCATAGTCTTTTAATGAGTCCTTTTTGTTCATATGATGTAATTTGTACCCCCACTATGAGTCCTTTTAGTCATGCATAAATAACTGGTATATCCCCACATGGTTGGGAGATTGATGTATGTATGAGTCATTGGTGATAGGAAAGTCAAACTCACATATTTGAGTTATAGAGCCATGTTATTCTTTTGGAAAATATTCTTGTAGACTATGCTTGTGCTCAGGGGGAGCATGGATGGTTTAGTGCATCACAACAGGTATAAAGGGGGAGTTTAATCAGCAAATTGAGCATGCGCCTAGGGGGAGCATGATCAATGTTTATATTCAGTTGTTCAAATATGAAAGCCTTCACTTTGGTCAACCCTTTGCCCTTGATATCAAAGGGGGAGAATATCTTGGTCTGCACTTTGCCCTTGGTGTCAAAGGGGGAGAGTATTTTGGTGTTGGTTGTTATCTCTAACAGTTTCTATAGCTTGCCGTAATAAACACCAACATGGTTGCCATCAAGTCCAAAGGGGGAGATTGTTGGCATTATGATGCATGTGTTGTACTTGATGGAAACCAACTTGTAGCAGAAAAACTCACTTGTATACGCTAACTAGATGAATATATAGGAGAGATATCATATGTGATAGAAAACATGGCAGTTGTGTTTACAGATGTGAAAAAATGCAAGGCACTTCAAAGGAATCATTTCAGAAGTAATATGGAAAATTACAGTGTAACAGGTTTATGCGGAGGTAACAAGGAACTGGTATAGAAGAACAGGAAGATGGAACTAAGGTCTACTGATTAGAATAATGAAGGTAAAGAGAAAGGTTGGTGTAAAGAAGTTTAAGAAGTATCCGTAGGTCCACTTAGTCAAAACAACATATACACACTAGTCCAGAGAACAAAAAGAGCGTATACGTACTCCCATAGAAGGAAAAGCACATACATGTTGGAAAACCAAGGTTTTGGTTTGAGGTATTTGGTCCAATGTATTTTGGTCCAAGGTATTTGGTCCGAGGTATTGACCCTAGGTATTTGGTCCAAGGTATTGGTCCTAAGTGGTTTTGGTCTAAGGTGTTGACAAATTATCCAAGTATATAAGGAGGAGAAGATCAAAGGGCTACGTGCACAAGTAATGAATACCTTATGACGTATTAGATCAAGAGCAAATATGCATGTTATGGGTTTCTGATGCTTTGCTTGATCTAAACTAAGTATGCACCTGAGTGTTTGATGATGGATGAGACCTAATGATGGATCAAGATCATAATCACTTATCATTATGAGATTTGATAATCGATAGGCTAGATCTGATTGCTAACGCACGTTTTATCCTTTATAAGTCATGATCTAGGTATGTCTGAAGTCGGGAATTATAGCGAAGTTATAAGTATTTGTAGAGCTATATGTTGGTTTTCTTTGGTGAAGGTGGTGTATAAATGCTGGTTCGACTCTTCCAAGTAGCGTATGGAAAAGAAAATATTGATGTTCAAGGATGACTAATTTATAAGATCGGTGTTGTTGTTTTACTGTTGTCTATCAATGAAGTCTTCTTAGATCTGAAAGTAAAACTGAATGCATAAAGACTTTGTGTCTCATTGATTAATTGATTGAGAAAGAAGGGTGATCCTTGTTGCTATCTGTTTATAACTCTGTAATATGAGAGTAGATCTTCAGAATGTCACTGATTGGTATAGTTTGTGGTTCAGAGGTTTTATGATTCAGTATCTTTAGAGGCATACGTAGGTTGGGAAAAAGGAAATAGTGTATACACACATGTTTGATTTATTAAAGGAGCGTATACATTCTGACACATTCCTTTTGAGGTTACAGTTAGTTCTAGAAGTTGATGCAGTGTTCTGGGTTCATAACTGTGTATTGGTTATAGTGTTTTTTCTATTCTAGTTGACTGGTTGAATTTGATTAAGTATGAATGAATGGTTGATTCAGTTGTGTCAAAGGTTCAGTGATTGTTTGATTTAGTTGTATCAAAGGTTCAAAGGTTTCAGTGATTGACTATTTCAATTATATCAGAGATTGATGATTGGGTTTCATTTATATCAGAGGTTGATTAGGTTGCAGTGATAGGCTGATGTAGATGTATTTAATGGTTATATTACATTGGTGATTGATCTTAAGCTTCAATGTTACTAATGGGTCCAATTTGAAAATTTGATGAAACGTGGCCTTCATATTGTGGTGTTGTGTTCCAGGAGTATCCAATCTGAAAATTATGAAACGTGGTCCATGGAGGAAGAGAGAAGGTCATATCCTTCTATAGGCTGATGCGTAAATACTAGTAAACATATCAGCCAGTACAAGAGCTAGGGGGTTGGAGCTCCCTTCCAGTAGTAGCTAGAAAATGAGTGAAGGTTGGAGCCTTTTGTAGGTCCGCGCCTATGTACTAGTAAACGAAACGGCTAGTACAAGAGCTAGGGGGTTGTAACTCCCTTCAAGTAGAGGCTGGAGAATGGGAGAAGGTTGTAGCCTTCTACAGGTGGGTGCTTTTGAACTGGTATGAGTCTACACTAGTACAAGATTGTAAATAGGTTTTTCTTATATTAAAAGAAGACAACAACAGGTGGTTTTTGTCCCACATTGGGTTTCCACCTTAAATCTTGGTGTTCATGTGTGTTTCTTATGTGTGATGGTTTGTTTTTTTATTATTGCAGATGGTTACTGTTTATATGGAGTACTGTTGCACTAATTAAAGATCAACATATGATAAATTTACTAAATCATAAGTTTGTTGGATATACACTGGTTGCCTTAAATACAGTTGTGTGTACACGTGAGTTACCTTCATTAAAGTAGTGTATATAAATCAGAGTATGAAAAGAAAAAGTTATTGATTTGACTAATACTGATTCACCCCTCATCTTAGTATTATTTCCAACACATTGGGCAGTCCAAGTTGGAGGTGTCTTTCATAATGACAGAGGGTGGAGGATGGGGCACATATGGCCCAAGTCGGTCCAGTGTAGAGCTAGGAGCTGACATAGGTTTCTAAGATATGACAAAGGGATCAAAGCTCGACACGACGTTATGGCGAGACTAAATGACCTCATGGGGATTGGGGTCCTCAGTATAGTCCACCTCATCTAGGTCCATTGCAACAAATAGGAAAACAGTCGATGGTGGTTATAGACAACGAGAAAGTGAGGTGGCTTGCAGGAATGGAAAATGCCAGAGAGCTCATGGGAAGGAGGTAAGGTTGACTCTTATTTTATTATTTTAACTATTATTTATTATTTTTCCTTAGGAAGCCACTTTTAGGCTGAAATATCCTCTAATGAACTAGTTCTTTGGCTGAATCATCTTGAACCTTGGCATCTTCCATTGTAGGTTCATCATGACTTTTTGATTTTACAAAACCTAAAGGCATTACTTCGAAGACTCCACTCACTTGATCTTCTTGGTTTTGTTTACTTCTCTATACCTTCTTGTACCTAGTGTTATGGTTGTCTTACATGGAAGGTTCCATCTTGTACTCAAAATCATGAGCTATATTCCCATAGTTATGGAATTTATAACTTTCAATGTGGGGTTTGAATGATGGAGAAAATGAAATATACACGCTGCTAGTAAAGTCATTTTGAAATATATCTTGTGATCCTACAAAATTTCTTCTAGGGTTTCAAAATAGTCTTTGATAATCACCCTTTTCACACATTCTACAATCCCTAGCCATATGCCTGAAGTAAGAACATGAAAGCAATAACCATTTAACATGCTAGGGTACCTGGATAAGGTGTCTTATCTTGATGATCTTTTGTACACATTCTTTCTTGGAGGAGGTATAGCCTTTTTTTCATCCTTATCCTTGAATCCTTCAACATTGCTTCTTAGAGCCTCAACATTTTTAACCTTCTTATGTCCTTCATTTTTATTTGATCTTTAAGGGATCCTAATATTAGGATTCTTAACATTCTTGTTTTCTGGGGACTTGAAACTTGTGCCTTTGTCATATGGATATTCACCCTATTCTTTTTCCTTTGTCTTCAATTGATCATTTCATTATTCTTCTTTTCGTTGTCTAGCAATTTCTCCTTCCTGAGTTTGTCTATTTCAGTTAGGGAAACATCAAGTTCTTTTTTATTTTGACCAATATCTTCCTAAAACTATCTTTTTAAGGCTTCTTATTTCTTCTGAATTCCTCTACTTATAGCTTTAGAAGAGTGACTCTATTAAGATATTTCATTTGTTCCTTTTTCCTTTCATTTTCATTTTTGTGCTTGTTAATTTATGAGAAACATGCATCAAGATCTTTTTGTTTTTTTACCAAATTCAGCTACGTACCTCTAACCAGATTCCACTAATTGACTTGTTAGGTTTTTCAATTTGTTTTAAGCTTCTTTTACTTGAAGTCTTAGAAGGGAAAATTCTTCTTTGATTACCTGACTTCATGTTGATCGTGATGGAAATTTGTCAACCAAAGGGGTCTCCCCGATGTAAAGTCCAAATTAGACCTCATGTCATTTGGAATAGGAACCCCATCCAGAGTATTGTCCCGACCACCATAGCTCAAAGGCTTTCCTTAGATATAATGGATAGCATAAGAGAGTATGCATATAACCTTTGAAATCGGCAAGTAAGTTAACAATTTGAACTATCGATTGCAATGTGTAAAAGGGAAATTTAACGAGAGGGGAGAAAGAGTGTCTCTAGAAAGAAAGTAATATTACTATCCTAAGAGAGGCACATGAGAGCAAGGAAAGATTCATTAGTTCTCTAGTGAAATAGTCCACATAAACACTGTTGTAACTCATTTTAAATTGGCCTATGTTGTATATATCTTACCTTATTTAAAAAAAAAATCAAATACTCAGGTAAGAAAACGAAAAAGAGGTGAAAGATAGTTTCAGTTTTGATCATATTGAGATTACTTAGCTCTTATTAAGGTATGTCACTAAGGAATAATCTTTGCACCAAGCACTTGTCATAAGTTTCATACAGCGGAGGTGGGATCCTATTCCGATGACTACAAGTTTAAAGATAACAAGTTTAATGTTGGAGATGGGTTATAGTGATGGGGCCCACGTGATGTTGCAAACCCGACACCATAGACTTCTTGATGGTTATCATAAGGGGTACCTCCACAAAGACTTTGAGTCGTGCACGTTGATGGGATGGGCCTCTAAAGTAGACATAAATTAAGGCCCATGCCTCTAAATTAAACATAAATGAAGCCCATATAACCATCCTTCAGCATATTAAACCTCTCTTTTTACATTAGATAATGTATTTTTAACTTTAATATGCTCATTACGAAGGTTTAAGAATAATTTCATATTTGTGCCTAATATTATTTATTTTTGTGTAATATTATGAGAATATTGGGCATATTATGAAGATTTGGAGGAGGAGATAATTTAGGGACTTTCTCCCTACTACAGGAGGATCAACATTAAATAATAAATCAACAAGATATTATGGAATTATGGCACAAATTGTGGAACTCCAATGATTGAGAAAATCTAGGAATGTGTTCCCTGCCATTTAATGTAGGTTCCTAGTATTGGGAAGCAAATCCACCAATCAAGGGATTTTGGTGGGGAAAACTTCCTCCTTTCATGGGGAATGATTCCTAATAATTTTTTATAAGTACCAAGTCGAATTTTCCTCTAGGGATGGATTTTTATTAGACTTATTGTGGAGATAACTTGTATTTTTGCAGCTCCACTATCATTTCTTGCAGGGATGTAATTGTATTGATGAAACTAATGAAGGTTGGTGTCATGTTCAGGTTCTAAATCTTGTTCTTCTCCATACGTCTCTAAGTTTCCTTGGACTTGGCCATCCCAGGAGCCTCATAGCCCTTTTATATCAATTTTTTTAATTATTTTCACTTCTTATTCACATGCATCTATTGTTCTTGTTTCTTTTTATTTCTGCATTTAGTATTAATGATTTCTTGTTGTAGGATTGGGTTATATGGTTAATGTAAATTCTTTTGTAGGGTCACAAGAATAATTTCATCGTTGGAAAATATTTGGAAGGTCATAGTAATCATTGAGATGCTTGGATTAGTTTGCTTATTCCCAAATCTAGATTTCTAGAACTCCTTTGTGGCAAATAATAGCAAATTTCTGTTATTTTTTAGAGCTTTCTAATGAGATTAAATCAAGTTTATTCCACTTGCATTAGATGGAAAAAAAAAAATCTAGTTAATAAAAAAATTTACCCCATTTCATTTGCACTTGACTAAATTAGGAATTTGATAGATTTTCTAGATCACTAGTTCTCGAATTTTTGGATTTTAGACTAGTAATTTTTCGTTATTTAATAAACTTTCCCATGTATAGATGAAATTTTGGATAGATGCAGAAAATAATGTGTCATTGCTGGAGCTTCTACATTGCAGGGAGAACTCATCTCGTTCACCTCATCCAAGCCTCATCCACCCATGTCACCAAAATCCACTAAAATCTCAATCCAAATTCTTTTTTCATAAGCAAAATTTGTCATTCCCATTGAGAAAATCCACTCATCTTGAAGCCCTTGCTAGAGTTCTGGGTAGTGTCCACCACCTCCATGCCTTATTCTTCCATTATCCACCTTTCTCAAGCTCCATTCCACCTTCTAGACCACTTCCTAAGCTTTCAACCTGTTCTTGTAATAAAACAGGGGGTCATATAGGAGCTAGCACATCCTGTACACATCCAGTAGGAAATCCTATAGCAGTCTGTTTGAGCCTGAATTGAGAAAAAAAACATCATTTAAACTACAATTTGGCCTCTAATTGACCTCCAATCCATCAAAACCATTGTACCCCTCTTCCTCCACACCTGTCTCCCCTGCCAAATAAAAAGGAAATATTAGCATTTGCATTTATAAAATGAAAAGATAAATACAAATATTTCTTTTTATTTCTTATTTA
The DNA here is from genome assembly GCA_000404065.3 of Pinus taeda. Taxonomy (NCBI): domain Eukaryota; kingdom Viridiplantae; phylum Streptophyta; class Pinopsida; order Pinales; family Pinaceae; genus Pinus; species Pinus taeda. The sequence goes on along the minus strand of APFE030492358.1, from coordinate 71,975 downwards.
GCACATGCATGCAACAATTAATACTCCCTAGATCAGATTTCATGCTTAGTTAGTTTAAATCATCACATGTGATAAATAATCTTGAGTTAGGTTTCTTTTACATTTAGTTCATGATCTTTATGCAATTAGAATATGTTTCTTTCCTTGTACTTTATTTCTTGCAATAACTTAGGGTTTCCATTTTGAGTAGTTCATTTTTTGCAATTATTTTATGATTTGATTTTAGTACATGAACTCTATTACATCATGACAGTGAAGGACAAAGTTTATGTTGCACATATAATGTCGATACCTCTTAAGTTTTTACAAACCTGGGGTTGATAATTAAAGTTGGTAGCCTTGGGAGTTGTAGCATTCTTGTTGCAATACCGAGGCTCATCACACGTTTACCCCATATCAATGGCCCAGATTAACTACATGGGCACTACTCCAAAAATGCCTCATACAATGTAGCCCCCTTGTAGTCGCATCATCAGGCGAGCCAATTACGTCATCAAGCGAGTCGAAACCCACCCATTTCTTCACCATGTCATTCCCCTTTTTCCAAGTGCCATCCAAATTTTTCCAATCATTCATTAAATTCATCCTACCAAAAAATTGAAATTCCCATGAAAACAATAAATGTTGTTTTCCCCCTGCTGTTATTCCATCTCACCCATAAAACCTCTTTCTCGAGTCATTATTTTTCACTTGTCCTCTCGCTCTGGCTGTCAAAGACTCTGAAAACTCCAGCTAGTGTCCCAGTTATCATAACCATCAACACCAGGTATTTATATCACATTTAGTCATCATAAAACTATTAAAATGGCCAAAAAAATGCGTTAACTAGATTATCCTCCCATATTCCCCCCATGGACATAGAAATGAACATATTTGATACTATTTGTCCCATAAACCACCTTGATTTTTATCATCATATTCATCTAAACCAATCCAATTCTCCCATTTATGTTTTAGTAATAAGGTCAGATGTTTTGTCAGCATTTGTTCCTCAAACCTACCTTTTTACAAAGTTTATCCATTGGTTATTCTCAGCAATATATCCTCAAAAATTCTTTGTTATGAATAGATTAGGAGAAATTTTTTGGGTATCTTCACTTCTAATCCAGCAAGCATTGTGCTATCCTTTTGTGAATACATACTTTTATTTCTCTGAAGAAATGCTATCTACCTATTTCCAAGATTTTTCTGGCCTAGAGTATGATCTAATCATCTTTTATCTTATGTTTGATGGAAAGAAGTTTTCTTTGGATTCAACTCAATTTCCTTTAGATGATTTTTCTTAAGATGTTAAACCTATTCTTCAAATTTTTGCCATTTTTTTTGGAAAAGAGGACACTGAAGTGATTGATAAAGTAGTTTTGGGGATTTTTAGTGTGATGATGAAACCTGATGTTGTTTTAGATATACCTTATTTTTGGGAAGGAGTGATTAATGCCTAGTTCATGAATCTTTCACTCGCTGGATGCTTCAGATTTCCCTCTCCTAATTATATGTTCTTATACACTCATGTTGAAATTTTTATGCATTTGGGGTTGAACACTATGGATCCTCACAAAAATAAGAAATCAGTAGTTTGGGTTTGCATCCACTTTCCTCTTAGTAGCATATTCAATTATAAATGGTTCACTTGGACCATGCCTATTACCAAAAGCTCAAGCTCTTCTTCAACTGGGCAAAGATGGAAAGGTTGGATATTGGTTTTCTTTTGAAGATCATGTAGAAATTGGATTGTATGGAGATGAAATTGCACCCTACAGGTTGCCAGCTTTTGTTCCTATGAAGTTGTTTTCTTTGGAATTCATAAGGAAAAGTTTAAATGTAGATCAAATACATTTATGCCTACAATGAAAGGACATATTTTTTTATTACCTAGAACTGTTGGATCTTTGATTGTGAATACTAGACAGGTAGCAAAAGAAGTCCAGAAAATGTTGGAGGAGATGAATTTATTGTTCGGATAAAAATCAGCCTATGATCCATGTCATATAATTTCAAAAATGAGACTTGAGAATGGTTATGCCCCTTTTATACATGATACTACACCAGAAATTGAAAATTTGGCTAATCAAGGACAATATGGTTCATTAGCGGGCATAGAGATTGAAACCCCTCTCCATAATGAAAAGAAATTGAAGAGAGGTAGAGAAGAGGTGATTGATGTAGATGAAAAAGTGGATAGAGCAGCAAAAAGGGAAAATATGTCTAATGAAGCCAGTTCATCATCAATGCCTATCTTTCAATTGTAGCTAGGAGATACACATTGTACACCTTCCTCTCCTATTCCAAAAGAAGCTTCTCAAAGTTTTGTGACTATAATTAAGCAAATGATTTTGCAGGTTGAGGAAAGAAATGAGAAGATTAGAGAGAATATGGAGTCTCAGTCAAAGGCTCAAATTTCTTCTAAATGTAAAACAAGGTTATTTTCAGCCATGGATTTAGAAAGAAGCTAGTTGAAAATTGATTTTTATCATCCTTCAGCAATGTTTGTAACATCTTCAACATGTTTTAAGATTGTTAGTCTAACAATAGATGCAAACAAAATTCCTCTGCCTGATAAGATCAATCTTCATATATAAACTGGTCAATTGATTTTTAATGATTTGAACAAATCTTTCTCAGATGCTACTAATGTTGAAGGTATGATAGAAAAAGTAGTAAATCAGTTGAAGTTGGAGAAAGCTAATTCTAGAGCTCTGAATACCCAAAATGAAGAATTGAAAAAATTCACTGTTAAAATTGGAGTGAACCCAGAAGATATAAATGTAGTCCAAAAACTATTACAGGGTGTTGAAACAGAGATTTATATGTTGAGGAAGAAACTGAAGCTTCTTTCTGTAGAACATCCAATGGCTACAGAGGTGGCAGAAGTTGATAGAAAAAAAAAGAAAAGAAGAAGGAATTGTTGGTTCAAGATCTTTTGCAAATAAATGACGAGGTAAAAGAAATTAAAGGAAATGAATATTTTTCTACAGTATAAGATTGATTCACATGTATGTACAATTATGGTAGTAGCAGAATCAAAGGAGCCCACTGCTAAATTAACTCAGGGTATGTCTAGGTTAAAAATTACTGAAAATGAACTGAAGAAAAAGTAAGGGATTTAGAGAATTCTTTGAAAATTATCATGGCCACTAAGTAGGAATTACTAATGTCCAAGGAAACTATAGAGAAATATAGGAAAGATTATCAAATTGCTCACCAGGAAATCAAGGAGTTGAAATAAAAGGTGAAAGGCAACATGTCCCTTATATAATCAAGGGAAATATTGCGGAGTGATATAACTAATACATTAAAGAACTTGTGGGAATTTATGGTCATCATGGAAGAAGAAAAATCATTGTTAGAGACTTAGAAGGAATGATTATGGCTAACAAACAAAAACTACATCAAAGAGCCCAGTTTGCTAAGAAGATGATTGATTTTCTGAATTGTAGGTTTGTACAAGAGTTAAAGGAATTTGGGGTAGAGGAAAAAATTATATATATAATCGAAATCAATAAGATGATAGTGAAGAATTCATATAGGAAGGTAGGAGAGAAAAAGATAAATGAATTCAGGGAAGTAGTGATGAAGTTCAGTGTCATTTTTGACAAAAGAACCAGAGTTGGTTTACCATCCTTTTGGGACCAGCAAGGAATTTTATTTCCTTGGGAAATATATGAAACATTACTAGTGGAGGATAAAAGAAAAATTAGTTCCACACATTAGAAGACTACAGTGTTGAAAGGAACTACCATTGTTAACTATTTGCATAAATATTTTCACCTCTTTTGGATGATGAAAACTCTTTTCATTAAGAAGCCAACATACAAGAGGGTTACAAATTTCAGGATGGCACATGTAAAGTTTATCAAATGTCTAATCACGAGTACAAAAACTTGAAGAAAATGTAGGAAATCAATGTATCCACAGAAAAACACTACAGAAGTAGAACCGTCTACTATCCCACAGTCACATATTATTGAATGATGGAGTTCTTTATTTCTTAATAGTTTTTATTTGATGAAGTCATGTAATTTTTATGCTTTAATGTAATGACCGAATGTAAGGTAGTTTAGGAAGTTGATAGTCCCCATAATTGTCCTTTTGAAAATTTTGTATAAAAGAACTTGAAGAAGATGAATGAAGGTTCCAAAATTTTGGCACCTGAGTAGAGACTAGAGTTTTGTACTTCGGATTTTCATATCATATTGAATAAATATTTTCATTGTGTTTCCAGAAATTTTTGGGTGTGATTTGTCTTATTTGTTACATCTTCTATGTTATTTTCTTCATTGAAAAGAATTGAAGTACTTGGGCCTTGATTTTACAGTTTTGTGGTTTTAAGTTTGTGGAAATATAAGGTTAAAAGTCCTTAAAAAGCACTCTTCTTTTCGAATTCCATTTCATGCTAATTACACTTTCTTCTAAAGTAAAAGATAAGAGATTACGTATAAACAACTTGTTACCTAAAAATTTCACCAATACTTCATACTATCTTCTGTCCATTTGTATTCAACATTTCAAAGCCACTTGAGAGGCATTGTTAATATATTGAAGACTAAAGGGTTATAAATAAACATTCTGGGGTTTTAAAAATGATGGGACAACAAATTAGTCTATTTTCAGTTTTCATTGAATGTCTTGGGCACTGATCTCTACTCAGCCAGAGATTGTCATCCAAGGTATCATAGACACAATGAACATAAAATCAAATATAACACACATTCAAAAATATAAGTACCAAATCAAATGGAATAGTTCAATTTCCTTAGTACATATGAAAGAAACATATACAACAAATTCTTGTGGCTAGCAACAACCCCCCTTCTTATTTAGTTTTATTACTAATACTAAATAAGTGGGGACCCTTATCCAAAAAATAAAAAAAATAAATTACTGCCTGTATTCCCTTTTTGAATAAATATTCCTATCATAAACTTAGGAGAATACCGGAAAAATAAAAAATTACTTAAGTTTTATGATAAGTTCGAACAAAACCATTCTCTCAGTAAAGAGCGTCACATCGCACAAAAGTAATGGATGCCATCCTACAAACAGAATCCTAAGATTGCAAAATCGCGATGTGAAATCACGCGCTAAAGACACTCATCGCATTGCATGCCTCAAATACCACTTAAGATGTAATGCCTCAAATCGCCGATATGCGATGGCGCATCTCGCAAATCGCATTTCACAGAAAACACATTGTAATGGATGATTGTCACACACAAACAAATTAGCGATATTGGGATCTGCAATATTGCAATCTGTGATATTGTGAAGCAAATCGCAAAATTTCCTTATCGCATATCTTCAAGGCTCGTCATTCGAAAAAGTTTTTCCCATAAACCGATGCCCAGTTATGCACGTTAATGTTAATTAATGAGTTAGTTGGTAATCATTAATGAAATATGGTTTTGATCTAATCGAAGAGCCATTTCACATAGGGTGATATATTTTATATGATTTCAGCATTTAAGGCTTTCCCGTCACCTTTTTCTTATCATTACTCTTACCTCATTTGTAAATTGCAGGAGCGAAGAGTAGAGAAGTAGACATAGCAGCGTTTAGAATATTATGGGAAAGAAGGGTAAAGCTCTAAGTTCTAAAGATAAAGAAATGACGCCCTTGTACACAGACACCACCTGAAACAGAGATGCCGGTGTTACTACTTGGGAAAGCATGCACATCCTACTTGAGCAAGAAAATCCTAGAGTAATGGAGGTTACAGTGACTGCAGATTCACGCGGGTCATTTGAGGCATCAATTACAGAACTAGCATGTTCATTCTTGCACTGAATAGCAGTGAGGCCCAAAATTCTTCCATACATGGACATGGTCAAATGGGTACTAGATAGTGCTGATATCACAAGCAGAGAATTTAAAACTCAGAACCAAAAACTCATGGAGTCGTTATTTCCACAAAATTTAAGGTTTACATCCTCTAACAAAAACCATGCAAGAGGCGAAAAATAGCACCAGGGAAGCCCGGATCGAGAAACAAAGGCAGTTTCTGATGCGCAATTAGCACCTAGTGCTAATCGTGCATCGCCAGGCAAAGCCCCTTGAGAAGGAAAGCCTCTAATCGCTCAGTCGCCTGTAAGCCTGGAAATTTGTAAGAAAAAGCACTAAATGCGAAAGGCAAAACCTAAACTCTAAAAACCAATGATATTTATCAAGGATATCCTCAAGTGGTATGTAAATTTCTACCAAATGTACAACATCTACAGACAAGATGGAGACAAAAGGCTCAAGAAAGAGCAGAGTCCATTAAAAGGTTAACCAAGTTGAATTGGGATTCTTACTGGACGTACTTGGTAAAACCACACAGCCAATGCATGACTCTCAAATGTATCATTAATTCTGCTGAGAAGATAGTGCCAGCACTTGCCGATTTCATTTTCATAGGACAGCTAAAGTCGAAGGTTAGCTAGCCAACTCTCCTCAAGCAAATGCTAAACACTTGCAACTACAAGGAACAGATACATAGATAGTTAGTTGCTAGTTTTAGTTTTAGACTCAATTTTAGTTTTAAATTTTGCTTTATTTTTGCCTCAAATGAGGACGGTCATTTAAACCGCTTCCTACATTTTTGTAATAAACTATTTTTAGATTTAGTTAGTAGTATTTAAACCCTTCTCATGCATTTAGAGAAGGGT
>APFE030492358.1:39496-55143 GCA_000404065.3 Pinus taeda | reverse complement strand
TCTATGGGTAGACTGAATAATGCAGAAAGCCTCCATTGGCACTTCTCCCTTTAATTTAGTTTATGGGAAAGAAGTGGTTCTTCTAAATCATCTAGTGATTCCCTCTTTGGCCTTATTTCAATTTATTGATGAAACACCAACTTCATCCTTACAACTAAGGCAACTGCAAATCCTTAAGTTAGAAGAGCAACGAGAACAGGCTAAAATAACTCATGCCCATCACCAAGAATTAGTAAAGGCTTCTTTTGATTCAAACATGGTATCCAGAAAGGACTTTCAAATTGGAGATTTAGTTTTAAAATGGGATAAGGCTCATGAAGAAAAAGGCAAACATACAAAATTCCAACGAATGTGGCTTGGCCCTTTCCAAATTGTGGAAATCATAGGTCCATCTACTTTTATGTTACAGGATTTAACAGGAAAAAGAGAATCTTTACCTATTAACGGGAAAATCCTCAAAAAATACTTTCCATAGAAGATCATTTTTTCTATTTTTTGTAAATTAGTTTTTCCTTTATTTTGATAATAAAACCAGTTGTAAATGGTTACATTTGGAATTCACGAAAAAGACTAGTATTTCTTTTAAGTTTTGTTTTTTCGCTTGTATAAATAGAACTGATTTAGGAAATTGGTCATTATTATTCAAAGATACATTCAAAGGCTATAAATCTGAGAATGATACTAGTTTCAACCTTGTAAATTTTGATAAAAAGCTACCTTTAGTGGGAATTTGTTTTATATCAGTCAATTGAAAGGTATCACAAACAAAACAAAGATTCTTTGTAGAAAAGCTCTTTCCAAAATCTCTACTGTTGTCGTCTAGAGCTATTCTTAAGGAAACAATGACTTCCTCCCCACTTAGGGAATTACGAGCTTCGAGGAAAAATCTAGCGATACATTTTAACTTAAAGAATAAGAGCTCTCATCACGAGCCAACTTATCATGATCATAGATATTATAGCTTTCTGACTTTGCCAAAACTACATACCACAACAGGGCAATGACTCAAGATTGTTGCAATCAAAAGACAAGGGGTCTCATCATGAGCCAACTTGTTCAACAAAGTTATAAATCAAGTGAGTGGCACTGTCATAATTTGGCTACCAAACCAAGCCATTGATTTTTAAGAATTAAAGGAAAATAAAAGAAATAAATGTGGGTATGGATTTCCCTTTGAAAATCGTATACCTCTCCAAGTAGGATACAGGATCATTGCTGGGTAACAGCTAACCCTATCGAGGCTATAAATGCCTACTGGCAGCATAGGCTCTACCTACGACAAATGAGAATATTTAAAACTGATTTCCAAAGAAAACTTTGTTTTCATCTTTATAAACCAAGTAGTGACTGATGTAAATACAATGACTAGCTATAGGAAGTAAATAACCAAAGTTAACATAGAAGAAACAAACTATCACTGACAACTAAAAGCATGGTGTACTTTATCTTTCCATAATAAATTTTGATTTTCTGGAAAAGCTTTCTATTTTGGAAGTTTAGAAAATCAAAAGAAAAACAGAGATAATTGGTTCTTCCAAGTGAATCACCAATTGTTGTGGCCAGCAACAACCCCCCTTCTTATTTAGTTTTGTTACTAATACTAAATAAGTGGGGACCCTTATCCAAAAAATTAAAAAAAATAAATTACTGCCTGTATTCCCTTTTTGAATAAATCTTACTATCATAAACTTAGGAGAATACCTGAAAAATAAAAAAAGACTTAAGTTTTATGGTAAGTTCGAACAAAACCATTCTCTCAACAAAGAGCGTCACATCGCACAATGGTAATGGATGCCATCCTACAAACAAGATACTAAGATTGCGAAATCGCGATGCGAAATCATTCACTAAAGACACTCATCACATCACATGCCTCAAATATCACTTAATATGAAATGCATCAAATCGCTGATATGCGATGGTGCATCTCGCAAATCGCATTTTGTAGAAAACACTTTGTAATGGATGATTGTCACACGCAAACGAATTAGCGATATTGCGATCTACAATATTGTGATCTGCAATATTATGAAGCAAATCGCAAAATCGCCTTATCGTAGATCTTCAAGGCTCGTCATTCGAAAAAGTTTTTCCCATAAACCAATGCCCAGTTATGTGCGTTAATGTTAATTAATGAGTTAGTTGGTAATCATTAATGAAATATATTTGATCGAAGAGCCATTTCATGTAGGGTGATATATTTTATGTGTTTTCAACATTTAAGGCTTTCCCGTCACCTTTTTCTTATCATTACTCTTACCTCATTTGTAAATTGCAGGAGCGAAGAGTAGAGAAGTATACATAGCAACGTTCAGAATACTATGGGAAAGAAGGGTAAAGCTCTGAATTCTGAAGATAAAGAAATGACGCCCTTGTACACAGACACCACCAACAATAGAGATATCGATGTTACTAATTGGGAAAGCATGCACAACCTACTCGAGCAAGAAAATCCTAGAGTAATGGAGGTTACAGTGACTGCAGATTCACGCGGGTCATTTGAGGCATCAATTACAGAACTAGCATGTTCATTCTTGCACCAAATAACGACGAGGCCCAAAATTCTTCCATACATGGACATGGTCAAATGGGTACTGGATAGTGCTGATATCAGGGAAAGAGAATTTAAAACTCAGAACCAAGAACTCACGGAGTCATTATTTCCACAAAATTTAAGGTTTATATCCTGTAACAAAAAACGCGCAAGAGGCGAAAAATAGCACTAGGGAAGCCCGAATCAAGAAACAGAGGCAGTTTCCGATGCGCAATTAGTGCTAATCACACATCGCTAGGCAAAACCCCTTGAGAAGGAAAGCTTCTAATTGCACAGTTGCCTATAAGCCCAAAAATTTGTAAGAAAAAGCGCTAAAGGTGAAAGGCAAAACCTGACTCTAAAAGCAAGTGGTATTTATGAGGGATATCCTCAAGTGGTATGTAGATTTCTACCAAATGTACAACATCTATAGACAAGCTGGAGACAGAAGGCTCAAGAAAGAGTAGATTCCATCAAAAGGTTAACCAAGTTGAATTGGGATTCTTACTGGACGTACTTGGTAAAATGACACAACCAGTGCATGACTCTTAAATGTATCATTAATTCTACCGAGAAGATGGTTCCAGCACTTACCGATTTCATTTTCGCAGGATAGCTAAAGTTAGAGGTCGGCCAGCCAACTCCCCTCAAGCAAATGCTGAACGCTTGCAACTACAAGGAACAGATACATAGATAGTTAGTTGCTAGTTTTAGTTTTAGATTCAGTTTTAGTTTTAAATTTTTCTTTATTTTTGCCTCAAATGAGGACGGTCATTTAAACCGCTTCCTACATTTTTGTAATAAACTATTTTTAGATTTATTTAGTAGTATTTAAACCCTTCTCATGCATTTAGAGAAGGGTCTCGAAATTTGTCAAAAACTTGTCGTCAGAACATGCACTTTTGCATCCTACGGGGAGGTTTTGATGAATGAATGGAACAGGATTTATTAATATCTATGTTTAATATCTACTACTAATGTTGCACTTTTGTACTCTTAGTGGATGTTAGACTAGGAAGAGATAGATCATTATTGCTGAAGCTTATGAGTAGAACTCGTTATAACCTCTTAACAATTTATGCTTATGCGTTGAGGCAATATTCAAGTTTAGCGATTTATATATGATTGCTTGAATGCTTGAGTTATCATTTGGCACTTATGTACATTGATAGCTATTTATTTATGCTTAATATATGAATGACTTATTATGTGATACGTTTTTCACAATTGTTTCGTCTAACTTTTTATACGAAATGGTTTATCTTTATTGAATTCTTTTCTCATAGCAGTTGAATGATATTTATTACCAATTGTTGTCTGAAATTATTTTAGATCGCATAATTGAAATATTAGATCCCCGGTTAGTTTTAGAATTAGATATTTCTATTCATTAGAATACAATTACATTAGATTTAGAATAAAAGCATTTTACTTAGAAATTATTAGGAAGGAAATATCAATTCTTAACACACACACACATAAATTAGGAAACTGGTCCCATGTCCCCAGTCGGACCCACCATACCAAATGGAAAAGGAGCTGCTAACCAAGGTCCGGATGGGGCGGGTATCTCCCTTGTTGTAGACCCAATTTTTGGGGCTTCAACACAAACATATAAAGAATAGTCTTACACTATCAATGATACATGAATGAAAATGTGTTGGCTCAGCGAGTATCTAATTATTAGGTGGAAAATCTAAGTACACAGTTACAATGGTGAGCCACTAGCTGTAATAATGTAACATTAAGTCAATTCTTACTTCTCCCAAGAATGATCTTCTCTCCTATGCTAAGCTAGAGAAGCCAAGGCTAACTCTCTAAAGGTAAAGCCTTGAAAATCCCTTTTCCTGAGTTATGAGGTTTATTTTATCAGAAGAGGAATGACCTTTCGTATCCCTTATGACTCTTGGATTACCCTCCCGACTCTTGTACTTTTAATGTCACCTTTGGAATTCTATATGACTTTTGGACTTTTCCTAAAGGCTATTTTGTCCATATATGACTATGTGACTTTTCATATTCCACATATGACTATTGGACTTCCACATATTACAATTTTTTCCTTTTCTTTTGATAATTACATCATTACATCCATAAATGATGTGGCAAGACACATGGACTCACATGAAACTGTGATGACACTCACATAAGTCACAACTTGATAATGATGACATGGAATTCATGATGATATGGAAATGCTAAGTTGTTCTTCTTGTTACTTTTTTTTTGATCTTCATGGGAGGTTTTCTCAATACTTTTTCTTCATGAAAGATATAATGTATTCTTCATATTCATCCTCCAAGTTACTAAAGAACATAGAGTCTTCATGTGGTTCTAATATTTCACCTTCTACCATAAACTAGTTTCATTTCATCTTCTTTCTTAGTGATCATTCCATTTTGCAGTCTTCATGAGTGTCACCTTGCATGGTACCCTTGTCATATTTCTTGAACACCATACTTTCATGTCAAGGTACAACACCTACAAGTGAAATTCACTCATGAAAATATGACATTAGTATATATAACCCCTAGTCTAACTCTCTTAATGAAATCCAGTGATTGACCTGGATATGAGTACTAGATAGGGAGGAAGGTTCAGGATTGCGCAATGTGCAATTGCAGAGGCCAGGAGTGAGGTATTGATGCTTATGACTACAAAATGCACAGCACTATAGGTCCAATATACAAGACTGCGCAATTTAGGGTCATAGTGAGGTAGGCCTACCCACTACAACCATGCAATGCATAGTTCAGAAGAGAGAGACGGATAAAGGATTGTGCAATTGTGCAATTCAAGAAGGCAGGGAGACAGGCTGTTGCTTGCAACTGCGTAATGCATAGAAGGAGACTCAATGGGAGGAAGGACTATGAAATTCTAGAGGTTAGGAGGTAGTTATTTGGCATAGTGAATGTGAAATATGTAGTCCTTGGTGGCAATAACATATGCATTATGTAATTCCAGGAACTGGGAATGCACGCTTGAGGCTTACAACTATGTAATGTGCAGTTAAAGGAGGCAAAGTGAGATTAGATTGGTTGGGCATGAAACTTTCCATAATTTTACTAAGTGTGGGATCAATGAGGCAAAGATGAAACCAAGGTAGGACTTGAACATAATCATAGACTCAGCACAATCAACAAGACAACATTAAACACTCAGAACTTAGAATCAACATGAACCCCTTAATGCAATGACAAAGCAACATTATCCTCCAAGTGTGACGCTTAAGATATAATTTGCAATGACAATGGTGACATTAGTACAACAAAACATAAAAATTTGGGAATGAGTTTAATACATGTATACATGATAGATAGGACCCATCGGTACCAAACTTTCCTCTTGAAATGAACCATAACATCAATTCTACAATGTGCGACACTTCCCATGCTAGAAGATGACACTTACGAAAGTAAGAGAAAAGTGCAAACAACACTTGTAAAGGCTTCAAGCAAGTGAAAAGTCACATTCTAGAACAAATATAACGTGAAAATTAAACTTATTAAAGTGAATGTAAGAAAAAATGACAGTTGCAAATGTGAAAACAACACTTGCGGAAACAAAGGTTCGTTAAAGTGACAGGTGAGAAAACTCACTGAAATAGAAGTAAAATTACAATTGAAGTGAGGAATACTATCAGTGGAATTGCACACTAACTTTCAATATGTATTACATAATACATTGTTCTTATGGATTGTGTAGTTACTATCACAATTGATTGTGCAAGCCTTACCTTCAAGAGTTGTGTAGTGCCTATGTAATATTACATTGAAAGAAGTGCATTTGTGAATTCTTCGAGAATTGAGCATGCATAAGAAAGTGAATTTGAAAATTAGAATATGAGGGAACATCAATCGACCATGAAGAAAATATGAATAATCAAGGAAAAACATATCCTTGGATCACTAGTAGGCTCCAAAATTCAAGTGTAAGCAAAATTTTGGGGGGTGTTCGTTGCAATGACAACACTTGGCGACACACTGGTAGGACTAAAACCTATCTATTTAGGATTTACCTTTAAGTGAAAGGTCTTAGTCTTTTAGGAAGTATTAATTCATCATTTGGATTACTTAGCTTTTCCACTTATCTCATTTAAAAACATAGCCTCTCCTTTTCCTTTCTCAACCTCAAAAACATCAACATAATACTAGTCACACCTCAATTGTTTCAATAAGGGAGAAGGATAGTAAGTATATTGATATTTTAAGTACATTACCCCATGTTGATCCACTGCTAGTGAGGCTAAATAGTACCCTAGTGGATTCACCTCAAGGAACCACAAGCATTGCTTCACTACCTGTGAGCTTGAATAGTACCCCAACAAAGTTGCTCGCTTCATCTCCTAGTGAAAGAATCCTTTCACTTCTTCACATCTTCATTTATTTACTAATAGAATTTTCAAATTAGCTTATTTATTTTGATTGTGGAAGAGGGATCCTAACTTATTGAGAGTATAAGAGGTTGGTTCTGTTAGAAACAATGGAAATTGGGACACTACTTAGATGGAGGGTGAATCAGTAGTGTGGCCAAATTATAAAAGAATTCACAAATTAAAATTTTCAATCACTTGAGAAAATATTCATTGATCAACAACACAACTCAATCATAAAATAATCATCGTCAATCACATGACAAACATATACACAAGACACCAATATTTTTTTATTACAAGCTTCAAATTGATTAAATCAATGCCCCATAAGCTAATACTTGTAGGTTTATCATCTCCTAATGGAAGGAAATTTTATCCTTGCTTGTTTATCATATACCACTAAAGGAGACTACTACCCCTGCTCACTTACCAATCTCTACTAAAATGGACTCTTTCCCATGCTCGTTTATTAGTCTCTGTTGAAATGGACTCTTTCCCCTACTCATTTATCAAACTACTGAAAGGGACTCTTGCCCATAAACATTTATCATTATTTGTTGAAAGGGACTCTTGCCCCTAAACATTTACCACTACCCACTAGAAGGAGCTCCAAACCCTGATCTACAAGATGCCACTTATTGTCCCTATTAATCCATCTTTCATACATTTCCAAACTAGAACCAATAGGCCACTTTGTCATAAATAAATAAGTCTGCTCACTAAAGCCACCTTGCACACCTTCAGCAATCTTTGGTTACTGAACAAATCACCAAGAATATCACCTTCAGTAATTTCTCATTATTTAAATCATTGCCAAACTATATCCAACAAGAACATCAACACCAATCATGAATGCACTTCTTTACAACTCTAAAACACCTTTTAGATAACAAGATTGGTCTCTGATACACCTTTGATGAATACCACCATTATGCATCACACTGCACTAAAAATCTCTAATCTACATACTTTGTCGCTCAAAATTTTCTTTTAAATAATTCTGGACTGATATTTTTAGAATTGGACTTTAATAATCTTGCTCCTTTATTTGTTGCATGGTTTTCTTATTTTTTTCTTTTGTCCTGTTCAATTGAGTTCTTAATTCTGCTCTTCAAGTCTTCAATCTCTAATCTCTAATTAAATTAAAATTGTAAGTTAAACTACTATTTTTTTCTTATTTTTAGCATTCTACCTAATTAACAAAATTTAGTTGGGAATTTCCAATTTTGGTGGATTTCCAAATTTGTCAAAACTGTCAAATCTGCCTCTTAATTGCTGCAAAATTGTTCATGCAGTTAGTTTTTTGTTATCCATGCATTTGGCATTTTTTTGTTGTGTTTTACTTTAATTACCAAATTCCAAGAGTTGTCATCTCAATTGTCCATGCAAATATATTTCTTCACTTATTCCAAAATAATTTCTTGCCAACCTGTGTCTAAGGAACTTTAGGATAGGCTCAAAGCCTTTTTAATGCATCGCTACCAAATTTTGTTTCCAAATAAAAATCACTCTCCTTTTTAACTTTATTATAAAATTCTACCAATTCCACTGAATTTTCCTTAACACCTTTTGTCTTGGCACCTTCTTTCTTTCCTTCCATAGGACTAGGTCTCTGCGACCATTGGTTAAGCCCTTTAGGCTCTAAGCCTCTATTTACTTGTCAGGGGAAAAATTCATTTGTTTTAAACTCTACACCCTTAGTATATTTCTATGTGAAATAACTAAGAGAAATGTTTAGGTGCTAATCTCGAAGACCTCCCAATCTTGGCACTCTTTTTTATGTGCCCTCTATAAAACCTACATGATCCATACCTTTGGGACGAGTTTTGTTGTGGGATCCTCCTAGCCTCGGTCTCATTTGACCTCACTCTTCCAACCTATGAATGTTGACATGTCCCGACTCCTATTGCTTGGTGCGATTCGCTTATGCACTATTAACAACCCCTTAGGATCCAACCAATGGGATGATGTCAATCTGACATCATCTGCACCATGTGTCAACCAATTATTGGTGACATGTGTCACTAAGATATAGGCCTTTTGGGTGCCCAAAAATACCAAATATGACTACCATTTTTCCGTCATTGATTGGCCTATGCTAATGTTTCCTATGACCAAATAAATATTGCCATCTGTCCTGTCAAAGGAGAGACAAAGAGTCCCTAGAATTTTGGTTTTGCAACCATTTTCTTTGTTAATATTTTTATAAAAAACCACCAGATTCAAAAACTCTTCCCTCGACACCACTCAATTAAGATTTGTGGTATTTGGAGGAGAGGTTCCAGGGTGGATCTCTACCATTTATCTATGTTATCGGTGGTATGGGAAACCACCTACCAATGCCTGGAGGCCTAACAATATTGTCATCTGTAGGCCTATTGAAATCCTGCCACATGTGCCGAGTGCCTATCTCTTGGTGCTTAACCTTATGCTCCCCAAACAATCTTTTGGCTCATACCCATAGAGATTTCTCCAATGGGCTACACTATCAAGTGGGATCCTCTGTTCACTTCCCAATAGAAAACACTCTGCTACTGTGTCTCGACCCTAGTCTCCCAATCCATTCCTTTTTTCCACAAAAAGGGTTGCACCGGGGTGAATACTACTAGGCTACACCTCCACCGAGATAGTATCATATGTTGGCATCATCCCACTCCATGCATCTTGATTCTTACACTTATTCGCCATTACCATATTGATGGGGTAACTCCGCTAGGTCGGGTCCAACAATGCACAATATAAATGTCTCTCACTACTATGTTGTCAGTCCATATCAGCTCGGTCCTCTATTTTTCATCTCTTCTATGCTTTGTAGTTGGGTTTAACAGTTGTGTCATATTTGGCTATACGCTAAAAACTCATCTAAGTACATTTTAACTCAACTATCTTTGACTTAAGTTCACTAAAATTTGACTGGCTCTATATTTTAAACCAGGAGGCCATTTTCAGACTTCTGCATACCACTAAAAATATTTTCCAAAGCTCTTCCCATTTGAGTGGGTTTCTCTTACATCTGAGATGATTTGTTGCAAAATAAATAGCTATAAAGTACCTGCACCTTCCTACTACCATGGTTATCTTTTTATGAATGATCCTTTGTCATTTTTTCCTTTGCCACCTTTTCCATTACCTTTTCCATCAATCTTTACCTTTACCAATTCATTTGCAATTGTCATTGTTTGAAATTTCCAATTTTTTCCATTGACTTTACCTTTGCCTTCACCATCAATGACAACATATTTCCAACAATATTCCTCTTTGGAATTGATGGCAACACCAAGATTACAAAAAAAAAAAAAAAAAAAAAAAAAAAAAAAAAAAAAAAAAAAAAACATCACTAATGATCAAGAAAAGACAAGTGTAATTCTCTTCTTTTTCTTTGATGCTTCTCTCTGTGTTTTTTTGGAGGTCCTTCTCCCTCTTAGTATGAGGTTATTTACCTTATTTTGTTTTAATAGAAATACTTCTCCCCCTTTGAAATCAATGGAAAAGATACTAACATACTCCCCCTGTTAACAATATACCTTTGTCTTTTAATCCTGTGGATATGCCAACTTCTTAGTTTTAGTTTCCTTGGATGTTATATAATTTGTGTGTGGCATATGGGGCTTCAATCTTCAATGAAGTGAAACTCCTCAAACATAAGGAATTAGGAGACATGCCACCTATTTTTGGAATTGGCATGACAAGCAGAATGAGATGATGATGAACCTAATTTCAAACAAAATAAACTTCTTACCTAAATTCCATATCAATTTTGGGACATTTAGGGCTTCCAAGGGCTTCTTTTTATTTGTAGCTTCCAATTAATTCAAACTAGATATTAAGAGCATTCAAGGACCGGTGTTGCAATAAATGACAAGACCATTTAATAAACAAGTCATCCTAAAAATGATGGGAAAACGGAGAAAATAAATAAGATTCCAGAAGATGTGCTAAGAATTTATATAATGGAGCAGCCTAAGAAGTGGTAACAATACTTTCCACTTGTGGAATTCACACACAATAATGAGTACCAAGAATTGCTAAAAATGAGCCCATTTGAAGCACTCTAGGGAGAAGCTAAAACACTTCTATTCGCTGGAGCAATCTAGTGAATAGGGTCCTTATTGGACCTGACATGTTCAAAGGAATGGATTAGGAAATGAAAGTCATCAGAAGAAATTTAAAGGTGGCAATGGAAAAGAAGAAGAGCTATGTATACTAGCATAGAGTTCAAAACGAGTTTCAAGTTTGGGAACATGTTTTCTTGTGAGTTAGGTACAATAATATATCCTTAAAATTTGGGTCATGTGCCAAGTTGGCACCATGGATTTGTGGGCCTATTGAAGTTCTCATAAGGATAGGGTTGGTGGCATACAAATTGGCTTTTCCTCCATCAATTAGATTACATTATGTTTTATATGTTTCATTGCTTAAAAGATATGTTCAAGATGTTAATCATGTAATTGATTGGTTTATGTTATAGCTAGAAGCAGAGGGCGAGTTCTAATTAGAACATATATACATACTAGATTAGAGCTAGCCCACACTCTAGAACTGAGTAATAGAGCAAGTCAAAGTGTAGTTGAGGCACTTTGGGCCTGAGGAAGCTATGTGCGAAATGGTTGGCCTGATGTGGGAAACATATTCTTTCTTACTTCCTAATTAAAGGAAATGTAAATACATTGTACATGTTGTATAGAGCTAAGTATATAAAGCTTCATAATAAGTATATATGGTTGTTTAACACCAAGGACATTGTGCCCCCCCCCCCCCAAGGGGAAGGATACTATGAAATCCCCTGCTTAATAGTTCACTCATTGTAAATAATTGTAGTTATTTTAACGGTGAGAGGGACACAAATTCTATTGCTTGAGGAAGGATATTTCATAAGGGAAATGTTTATTTAACTATCAATCCTAGTTGGTTGAAATGGTATTTAATGGGATTATTATTCAATAAATTTAACCAAAAATAAAAAGGATAGACCCAAGTGTCCTTATCCCCTGACAATAACAATAAAGGAAAAAGTATTCAAGATTGGAATGGGTTGTGCTATCCAAGGAATGGACTTTGTGGAAACCTAGAAAAGGATGGAGGGTTGGTCAGTTAGGGGACACCATTCATTGATGCACTCTCTATCACTCATAGGGGTGCATAGGCACATGTAGAGGGAAAAATCTCTTTGAGGGCATGCATAAACAGTGGACAAAAATCATGTAATAAAATTAAAAATTCCTCCCAAGTTGGAGGTGAGAGTGTAGAGAAGGAAGTGACCAAAACTCGCTATTGTTAAGCATTAAAGAGATTAACATTCAATAGGAAAATCCTCAAAGAGGCTTGTTGAGTGAAAGCATTATATAGATCATTAGATTTCCAGAAGGATAAATAACCATTGGAAACTTATCGATTGATGAACCACAAGCTAGGAGAGAGGCACCTAGTTATTTGGGGAGTTGATGAACCACCAAGTGATGACAACACTAGTGTTTTCTCTCACTAATGAATTATCTGGTAAATGTGGCTTCTATGCTCCTACGATATTTTATCCACTGATGAAACTTTCTATATTGTGCACTCCCTTCTCTTTAAATTAAGTTGAACTCTCTATATTGTAGTACCATTGCATGGATGTTTATTATGTTGAAAATTCTAAAAAGACTAAGTGAAAGTTTGTGTAGCTATTGGATGAAGGTAGAATGGCCTTGTGATATCCTATTTCAACTATTTATTGGTTGAATTTTTCCCTCATAAATCACTCCTTCTCAAGATTTGGAATCTGGTTTAGGAGTGACAACTACAAGTAATAGCGGTTTTAGCTTCTTTATGGGTGGGTGGAGAGTTGAAGTCCCACTCTCAATTTCCAGCATAATTTCCACATGAGATAAGTATTTAATTATGCTCTTGATGTTTGAATGACATGTACATGTGCATGGTAATGGATCAATGGTCCTATTTATATTAAGGAATGTGAATTTCTGTGTGTTAATAGACATCATATTTCCTATATGCATGTCTGAATAATGGTTAAATTCCTGTAAGTGTTATATGAGCATAAATTGTTGTGTTTCTTTCATGAAATTGACAAATACGATCTTTTGGACTGCTTGCTAATTATTTTCTCTATGTGTGTGAGCCAATTAATTATAACAAGTGCGTTTAGATGTTTTACAAGGGAGCTACCTGAGTTCCTTGTGATTCTAGAGAAATTCTCTTGAATGCACATTCACTGAGTACATCTTCTTGGACATGTCATTTTTCCAAATTCCATCATTAAAACTCATGCATATTTTAGTGAGTCATTGAAATTCACATCATCTATGTAAAAAAAGGAAGGAACATGGAAAAAATTTCTAAGTGCAAAAATTTCACCAAATAGACTTGAATATGCCATAGACTTGCCAAGTTGGGGATCGTGCCAATTAGCCTTGTTGTCCAAGTCAAGGCCTGAAGAAAAGTCAAAACTAGATTAACTCAAGTAATACCCATTAGTGAGGGCTTGAGTAAGTTCGAACCCTTTAGGTAGTCATTTGATTGGGAAATCTAGTGAGGACGGGGTCGAGAGCTACCCAGCCAAGTTGGGTTGGGGCTTTAGTCTAGTCACAACTCTATTTATTTGCTAGAAAGGTAAAACTATGACTATCTAGAGGATTGCATGTATCCACACAGATTTTTCCATGATGGTGGAGTAGGTGCATTAGGTGCCATGTGATCCATTATATGGTTGCCACCTAGGAATAATTGATGATGTGGAAAGGTTGTAATTGGCCTATCTTTGAATGGTCACATATTTTGATCTTCAATTCAGATTGAGGTAAAATTTATATTATTGGAAAGGTCCTGAAGAGAGAAATACAATGATGTTACCCATTTTAAGTTCTGAATTAGTTAGAAGATAGTGAAATTTTAGGCCCCATTTGCATAACAGAATCGTGGAGATTGGGTCAACATCATAACTATCTTCTTATAAATTTTGTTTTGGGCCGAGATTAGAAGGGGGTACATTACATGATTCAATCCGAATCACCCCCACACCCAAGCCATTGCATGTCCTCATGAAATAGGGATATAGGTATAAAGCCAAAAAGGATATAACAGTGGTGAAGTGAGTGAATGGATAATATGGATTATGAAGTTAAAGGTAATGTAGGAGGAGTTGTATAGAAAAGCTTCAAGAATTTAATGATAAAAATCCCCGAGTTAGATGAATAAGTAGAAATATAAAATTCTTACCCAACTCATCATTTTATTGATGTATGATAATCTAAGGAGACACACACTAAGATTATCATCACACATTCTGAAAGAAAATTCTACTAAGGATCAGTTGAAAGAACTCAATTGCATGGCTAAAATAAGGATGTCAATGGAACATGAGTACCTGGGTTTCTAGGATAGAAATTTTGAACCAATGTTCAAGAGTTCCTAATATACAAATAATTATGGTGTTACTAGAATATTTTAACAACTACTAGATTTCTAGAAATGATAAGTTGCTACAAGGATTCTTGTAGGCTATAGGATTTATGTTGTTTCTACAATCTTTGAATTTGATCATGCTAAAAGGAAGAGGTTGACTATGTTTTGGAATTTATTGTTGTACTTATCGAAATCCAATGCTTTGGCATGTTTCTATAAGAAAATTGAACTATTACATTGCTAATTTCTAAATGAAAATTTGTAAAATGAAATTGATTGTCTGATTGGAGATGGCCCAAAATGGAGGAACAAGGGACCTACTTTGCAAAGGAATGTCTCTTATTTCTATGTTTATTAAGAAAATATTTATTTCACTTGCTAGCTTAAAAACAAATAAGGAATTTGGATTTGATTACCATATCATGATCAATAATGTGGATCATCCCACTGGAGTAAATTAACCAACAAAATTCGCTTATTTTGGAACATGCTGACCAAGATTTTGATTGGATATTTGTGCTTGATTTGATGGTAATAATTTTGGATTGAATAACATGAAATAATAATAAAACCATTCTAAACAAAATTCATATGCTCAAATTTGGCCTTAAGAGTTGCAACTATATTGATCATTAAGGTTCTACCAAAATAATGTATTGCCGACACTACTAGAATTTTGTGTTGCAAGCACTACTATAATTCTATGTTGTAGACACTAAAAAGATTTTTTGTTGCAGGTGCTACTATAATTTTGGGTTGTAGATGCTACAAAAATCCTATGTTGAGGCACCAACATAATTTTACGTTGTAGGAGCTAAACAAATTCTATATTGTAGGTGCTACTCAAACTCTATGTTGTAGGCACTAATGTAATTCTATGTTGAGGTTCTACCGGACCTATATATGTGTCAATCCACTAAAACCTTTTAGTAGGTGGTAGTTTTCTACCATAATAGAGATCCTCCCCCATCAAAACAATTTTTTTCTACTATTGAAATGTGCATGAGGATGTATGAACCCTCTAAATGCCATATGGTTTTTGTGGCTATACATTTCAATTTTGATTATACTTGTGCATTTCAATGGCCTCAATGGACAAATACCACTTATTTCTACCCAAGATGATATTGTGAATTTTTGATAATACAAAACAATCTTGGAACTAGATATCATTTTTGGGATTCAACTGCGTTAAGTAAGTCATTCAAACGTATGACCATTTCCATGAGAGGTAGTCGTAACTGACTAATTTCTCATGATTTTTTAAGAGTTCACTTAGCACTCGTTGCATCGGGTGATGCTCACAGGGGTGAAGAAGTGGGATTGAAACTAGTGAAA
>APFE030492358.1:0-38725 GCA_000404065.3 Pinus taeda | reverse complement strand
TTCAAACGTATGACCTCTCATGGAAATGGTCATACGTTTGAATGACTTACTTAACGCAGTTGAATCCCAAAAATGATATCTAATATAATGCACTGCGTAATCCCCCATACTTAAAATCTTGGTACTATTCACATGCCTGAAATTCTGAATCTTGTTTGAGGAACATCCTCTATATTGATATATCCTAGGGATTCTACAAATGAATAGGTTAATGAAAACAAGAATGAAATCCAAGGTAATGATGTCAATAACAAGAGGTGTCTAAGAGATACCATAAGTTTTAGGCTTGATCTTAATATAAATAACTCTACTTAGACTTTAAAAAATGTTGTTGATTAAAATAATTCTCATTGTCGATACATAAAATTTTCTTGTTGGATTTGAAACATTATCACGTCAAGAGCTATTGAAAATGTAATACACCACCTTGAGAC
Source organism: Pinus taeda (assembly GCA_000404065.3). Classification (NCBI taxonomy): domain Eukaryota; kingdom Viridiplantae; phylum Streptophyta; class Pinopsida; order Pinales; family Pinaceae; genus Pinus; species Pinus taeda. The sequence goes on along the minus strand of APFE030492358.1, from coordinate 38,291 downwards.
CTGATCATGTTGTTGTTCTCTTTTAGGTGAAGGAAAAAATAAATTTTGTTTTCTAAATATTGCATTAATCATGACATACTATGAATTTAGTTTCCACAATTGAAATGCTTCTTGGAACAATGTTGTTATAGTAATTTGAAATCTATTACAGGAATAGGGGATCTTCATTTCTTGGATAGAATTGTATTATGATCATAGAACCCATCATGCATAATTTTTTTGTGAGCTTTTTCAACCAATAATGAGGTTTTCAATAAAAGCTCATGTCTAAAAGTGCCAGTACCCTAATTTTCACAACTAGACTTTTTTCTATTTACTTTTATTTCTTTATTTATTTATTTTGAAATATCCTACCCTATTTGGAAATGGAAACACTTTTATTCAAGTGTACGAGTATTTCCAATCAATCCATGTGCTTAAAAATATTACAAATATACTCATATTCAAGTTTGAAAGATATTCTTTGAAAAGCGCATGAGGAAATAATTTATCTAATTGTTGTAGTGCCAAGGAAAGTTGAATAAGGGAATAATTTCATGACTATATGGAATCATACTTCAATGTAGCCACTATTCCCTTGGCACCTTTATTTATAAACATTGATTTTCTTGTCCTCCTTTGTCATAGCTTGTAGACCTTCAAAGATTTGGTTTATGCACAGAGGATTTTGACACAAATGTTTAGGAAGTTATTCAATATTAGGTTCTAATGTCTTCTCTCCATCATATGTGGTCCATTTCTATTTTTTATCCTCTGTATATTAGCAACGGTGAATAAAGAAATCTTTTGTATCCACTTTTTGATGTGGCTAATGAAACATTTTCTCTTCTGCTACTCCTTCAGATGCAAAAACGCATTTCTAATTTATTTCAAGACTTTCTCCTCCTAATATGTTGATATGTTCTCAATTTATGTTATGATTTGAGAGATTTGTTGGAGTAAAATCATTCTTCACTCAAAAAATCTCAAGCATTATTACACTCTTCTATTGGTTGATAATCCTAGTCTTGCACATGGATTATTGTATGGGGGATTCTTGCAATACAAAATAAATAATTTTTATACCTTAAGGTTACAAAAATCAGATCACACCAAACTCATATACTTGAAACCCTCATGCTACTAAGACCCTATTGTCACTAGGTTATATTTTATTAATAGGAGTTTCTTTTCCCATGATATGAATTGAAAATAAGACTATAAAGTCTCTAATCCATTTAGCATATCCCTAGCAATGGAGCCAAAAATATTGGATGATTTAATTGCTTAAATGTAGGTCATTAAATTGTTAACTCTGGAGCTCATAAACTTTTGTGATTAGATACCATATGTGCAACACGATAGCACCTAGACTGCTTCCATTAAAATCAAAAGGGCATTATCTTAATAGGTCATTTCTAGGAGTCATGATTAAAAATTGAGGCAATTTCTCAATCATTCAAAAAACTCTCGCAGTTCTACCAAGAATTTAAACTAGGGAAACATGTAGTCACAAATCAAAACTAAGAAATATTAGAATTGTAGGTCCAATTCCTCTACCTTTTTCTTTCTTAGGATCTTCGGGTTAACATCTTCTAATATTTTTGGAAGCACACCACACATGACCATTAACATAGTTGTTGAATTTAAGGAACATAAGAGAATGAATAGAAAAAGAATGAATAAACTAAAAATACAACTCAAGAAGGAAGTCAATGGATAAATGAAATAAGGACAATAATTCACAACTAAAACTAGGAAATTCTTAAATCAAATGCAACTAAGAAAAATAAACTATTGGGCAATGTATGCTTGAGAGAGGGAGCCTTACCTCTCTTCACATACACTCCTAAGGAAGTAAACATAGTTGTACTTGAAATCAATAACAAGGGAATTTTTATTCTAACATTAAGAAATTATATAGTATGGATTTACATCACTTCTTCTTAGCCTTTATGCTAATGTGAGTCTATTAATCCTCTTCTATATGCTAAGATGGATAGATACCCCCAAAATGTTTATACATGAAACTTAAATTTCATAGATATAAAGAAGTTATAACAAGATGAAATCAATCCTTCAATAGGTGGATCACATAACCACACATATACGATTTAACTTTATTAAGGTAAGGAAGGCTAGAAAACTACTGGACTAATCTCAATTGGTTATCTATTGTTGGCGAATATTATGGAGAGATTTGTAGCATCCAATACACTTGTGTAACCATAAACTAAAAATGTTGGAATAATATCAATTGGCTATCTATTTTTTGTGAATATATTGGAGATATTTGGAGCATCTAATTCAAATTTGTAACCACAAACTAAAAATGTCAAACACTACCTTCCAAATATTGTCTATAAATTTGACCAAGGATCTACAAACATTTTGATGATGTTGGAGATTAATTAATAGCATGGAAACCATGTTGATTCCCATATTGGAAAAACCCATGTGCCCAATTTTTTCTTTATTAGGAACAACTAAGAGGATCAATGAATGATTCCAAAAATGACCACTACAGGAAATATTTAAATTTTCAAAAGATTCTCCCTTGGAAAATGTGTCTATACCAATGTCCTTTTTGAATGCTTCCTTATGATGTTCTACAAAACAACCCATCTTACATTTTTATATTTCATCTTAATTGATTTGACAATTACATGGAGAAATGTGATCTACACATAGGTGATTACTGATATCTCGTAGTATTTTTCACTACCAAATTTCTCTAAGTGATACTAAGTTTATGAAAATTGTCTTGAATGCATTTGCAACTTGTAAGTAGTTAAGTAAACACAATGTCTACTCTAAATACAAATCAAAAGATGGGGAATTAATGAAATTAATGATCAATTGTCCCATGAAGCTTTATGAAGTGAAAGTGGATAATATGAGCAATATATGAAAATGTGAACGATAAATGTGTGGAGGATAAAAAACAAGTTTAAGTAATAATAGGATAAATGGTTATTAAAAACATGTCAAAACCAAGGGCCAATAGGCCACAATGGTTTGTTTTCCAATAAATCATTTTCCTTATAGAGAAAATCATCTTCTCTCTCATTTGAATTAGTAAAATATATGTCACCTTGATAGTATGAAATAATTCTATAGTGATTCATTAATAATATTGGTGATTTTACAAAACAAATCTTGCATTTTAATGGAACAACTATCAATTCTCTACTTGTTATATATAGGGTATGGATATTGATGACAATTATGCATATTGATGACATTCTTGTTAATCTTGTTGGTCATTTAGGGGGCATCCTCATTGATCAACATGTTTACTAAGATATCTAGAGAACTATTTGGGATTCTCATTGCAATATTGTTCATGTAATAGGTTATCTAGGTATCATTTTGTGAAAATGTTTTACTTTGCATAGAAATTTCATTGAGCTCATCCTATCCTTTATAACAGTATACTTTTGTTTTCCTAAATGTAAGACATCTACAAGCATATATGAGATGAATGTCAGGAAAATTGCATATTTTCCCATGTTGATAAATAGAGGATGATCATTACGGAAAGATATTGGAATATTGTTACAAAAGATAAAAATAAACAGTAACGAAAATAAATACCAGCCTAGATCCATCCAAACTCAGATCTATCAAGCACTGAGAGGGATCAAATCTCTTCAGGTATAAACCTCTTCTTTGAGTGCAAAAATTGAGGGAAGGTTTGCACCTTGAAAGATTTGATCCCTCTTAGCACTGATAGATCCGAGCAATAAAAGGAAGATATCTTATAGTAGAGGTTATAACAAAGTTTTTTAGTGTTATAAAATTGGAAAAAAAATTCAAAACAATATATGCTAAAACGTTCGTTTCTGTTAGTGTTGGCTTGTTGGGGCCTGACCCAGGTTCAGAGGTGATTTAGCCAAACAAATCTCAGTACTACTGGCCCTTTTGGCAACAGTACGTGGAGCACGGACTGAGGTATCACCTGAAGTAGTATGGGAGGGTGCTAGAACCAAGTTTCTGCACCCTAGAGATGTCTGATGATTTTAAGTGGTCTGCGCTTTGACCCTACGCGCACCTATCTATACCTCGTAGCCTACGATGTTGTCTTCGCGCACCCTACCCAGGGCCCGAACAGTGTTATTACCCAAATCCTTATTATTAACCCGATATTAGTCGATCAACTTAGCTTATCTATATGTGTTTAGCTATACTTAATAGTGTTCAACATTCATACAAGTGCACACGATAAATAAAACAATGTAATTGCAGAAGATATCAACCATATAGTAATTCAAAATAGATACACAAGATTTGGAATCAAAATTTTCTTTATTGTCTCTTTCACTGGTTACAAACTCAACTCTACCCTATGCACTCAACTGTAGGGGCCCGCGCACTCAGCTACGGGCTCTACTAGGCCTCTGTGCACTTTGTTGAGCCCCAAAACTACCTCTCTTCCAAGAATTTTCTTAAATCCTTTCTCTTCTAATTTTCCCATGTCAGTGCATCCTAAGCTATCAAAAGTTGTTACATGCTAATTTCAGGAGTGTATTTAAGTGATTTTCAAATTATATTTTTGTGTGTGCTATTTGATCTAGGTTTTGTTTATCAGCTATGGAATGTAGCCAATTTCGATGGCTAACTAGAAATTCCACAGTCGTTTCCATTGTTTTGTAGGTTACAGGTATCAGTAGGAGGAATGAGACACAGGGGCAACTCAAGAATTATCCACACATGGATGAGGTCCTATTTACTTAGCCAAATTCGGAAGGAAAGGCCCTGGTCAAAGGGAGGTCAACAGAGAGTTCTATATCAATTAGAACTCTCCTCCTGCATGTAAAAGAAGCCTGAAGTCATTCTTGAACTTGTGGATCCATTTTTTCCACCTACATGCCATCTCCATAATGCAATCCAACATCCACCTCACATAGATTTACTGCTCATGGCAACCGAGAGGCTGAATACTCAGATTTTGACCTATTCACGTGTCCATTGTTGAAGAAATTTCTCTAAGATATAGCTATCCATTTTCTCTATAAATATAAGTATTTGCAACACAAATAGGATGCTCTTAATATTGTTGTTATAGCGTTATTTTGTTGTTCAGTAACCAAGAGACATATTACTCTGTTTCATAATATAAAACTCTGTTTTTCACACAGCTATTTGAGTGTGATTTGAAGTAATAACGTGTTAGTCCAAAGCTGTGTAGAGGGCCCCTGCATAGCTGAGGTTCTTCTTTTGTTTTTGTATAGTTTCTCATGTATATTTTCTCTCATTCGAATTGTATATTTCCCATGTTTTTCTTGTGATTTTAATCATTCTAATCATGTACATGTTGTTGCAGCTTGTCACATTTCCTACTAACACTAATAGGTGCACTTTAGAATAGTTCTTTAAGTATGGTTATGCTCGAGCTTCTAAGTGTAATTTTCTCATGAAGTGGTGTTATTGAGACTTGCTTCCTCTGCTGAACTTTAGTTTTCAATTTCAGTTGTTTATGCTTTTACTTAGTGAGGTTTGTTTACTATTCAAGATAGTTTAGATGTTAGTTCTTCATGCTATATGATGATATTTCTGGAGCCTTTAGCTTAACCTCGTTTTAGAAGTTAATTGGCGAAATATTGTGATTATAGGTGAAGTAATTGGCTTTGCTTTCATTAGTGTGCAATTAGATAATTTAGATATCAGTTCTTTCATGCTATATGATGATATTTCTGGAGCCTTTACCTTAACCCTGTTTCAGAAGTTAATTGGCAAAATATTTTGATTATAGGTGAAGTAATTGGCTTTGCTTTCATTAGTGTGCAATTAGATAATTTAGATGTCAGTTCTTTCATGCTATATGATGATATTTCTAGACCCTTTAGCTTAACCCCGTTTTAGAAGTTAATTGGAGAAATATTGTGATTACAGATGAAGTGATTGGATTTGCTTTCATTAATGTGCAAACTAGATAATTTAGATGTCATTTCTTTCATGCCATATGATGATATTTCCAGAGCCTTTAGCTTAACCCTGTTTTATAAGTTAATTGGCAAAATGTTGTGATTATGGGTGAAATCATTGACTAGTTTCCAATTTCTTTACTTTTTGTTTTTGAGTTGCAGTAGTTTATTAGATTTCAATTCTGCAATTAGATGGGCAGTAGAGATAGTAACCTCATTTTCAGTGCTTCATTTTTATTTTGGTTTATGTCACTGCATGTTTACACTCTTATTCAAGTTCTAATTTTGTACACAACGTGTTTTAAGATCTCTTAAGTTCAAAGTTGGAAATTATCATAGGAAGCAAGAGGATAAACCTTGTCTTCAACTCTACATCTACACTTGATCTTTAAAAGTATTCTTAAACTTTTTCTTTAACAACAGATTAGGATTTACATTGCATTAGACCAATTTAGGAGACCAACAGAACAAAACCCCAAAACAAGATAAAATTGAAAACAGTGAGGTAAGAAAAGGGTTGTCTATCACATACAATGCACTACACTTCATCAGTTTACGACTCCCGGATTGATAACTTATGTAGAAATTTAGGACACACTAAATTGACTAAACATTTTGGCACTGTTGCTGGGGAAGTGTAACTAGGTGGCCTATCTCTTACATTCAAAAAAAAAAGAAGGGAAATTAATAATTTCTTGAAGTATGCTCTCCTCTTGCACCTAGTGTGATATGGAGGATCTGAAAAAAGAATTATTAGTCCAATAATTTCTTGAGTATGCTCTGTTCTTACAACTAGTATGATTTGGAAGATCAGAAAAAGGATTATTAGCCCAATTAAAATCACCAAAAACAAAAAGAAAATTGACATGCATAGAGAAAGAGATTATAGGGTAAGATTTATAGCTAGGGGCAAAAGTTTGATTTTTACAACTCCAACTACTTCAAGGAATAGAAAAGATACACCTACATCCTAGACTCATACTCCCAGCCTTAGGATTCCTAGAATTGAAGGGGTAGCAACTGAATTAGAAGATTCTCCCACTCCATCTACTAAATCTGACCTAGGAGGATAACCCTTCTTCACCTCCATAGGAGAGCCTATTGCACTTGAAGAAGTAGAATTGCCTAGAGAAGAAGAGGAGGTGGAAACTCTCTCTCATCAGCCATTAATAGAAGAGCTAGAATATTCTGAGGAAACTATCATGGAAAAAGAAGAGCAAGATGGAGAATTTTCTCTATTTGGAGGAAGGGGTGGAGGCAGAGGTAGAGGTAACAATGGAGGAGGTAGAGGTAACAATGGAGGAAATAGGGAAGGAGATAACTCATTTGGATTCCCTATAGTTGATGAGAAAACCCATACAACAATGAAAAACATTTCACCATCGACCCTCCCAAAATTTTATGGATTGTGAAGTGAGGATCCTGAAACATTTCTATTTGAGTTTGAAGTCTTATGCCGAACCTATTACTATCTAGAAGACTCTCAAAAACTCAAATTGTTCCATTAAACATTGAAAGGGATTGATCTGAAATGGTTTATGGGATTAGCCACTCAATCTATTAGGACTTGGAATGATATGAAGTAGTCATTTTTGGATAGATATCTGGATTATTGTATGCCTACCAATCATAAGGATAAAGTATTCAAAATGATGCAAAAAGAAGATGAGAACTTACAGAATTTGCTTGAAAGGTTTCAATACAACTTAAAGAGAGCAAAAATGAACAATTTAGATGAGGAAACCTTGAAAGCCCTTTTATTGAAAGCCATTAGAGATGAATGGATAGATATTTTAAATATGATGGGGAAGGGAGACATCTCTCAACTTCCACTAAGTGACATAGCAGAACTATGTGTCCATCTCTCAAGGGGAAAATCTAAAACTGGAAAAGGGCCTAGAGATCCTCCTCTTATTAGAGCAAACAAATCTGCAACTGAGACAGTAAGTAAGGCAAAAATTAGCAATATGCTTGATGAGTTCAAAACTGACATTCTAGGGAGCCTTAGTGAACAGCTAGACACCCTCAAAATTCAAAACAAGCAGAAAACAAAAGCTGATGCCTTAGCCATCTTTTGACCAAAACGTAGAAAGAAACATGCCTTATGAGAATGTCCCTTAGATGAAAAAGTTGTAGAAACATGTATGACTTTCTCAGAAAGTCATGAGACTAAGGATTGTCCTTCAATCCCAGGGCTTAAAGCTATCTTTCAGGAGGACCCAAATTCTATAGAATCTCTTTGCCTTGTTTCAAGAAGACCTTCGCAAGGGCAACAAAATTAAGGATTTAACAATCCAATGAATTTTCAAACCCCACAAAATTGGAATTCTTGGCAAAAACCTTGGCCTTAACCTCAAAATCAGTATCAATCTCAATCATGGGCACAAGGGATACAAAATCCTTATGGAAGATTTTCTCAATATTATCAATATCCTTGATCTTATCAGGGCTATCCTCCCCCACAAAACCAACAGCAAAATCCACAACCACAACTTCCAAATCAAAGCCCTCAACTTTCATTGTCATTTCCACAACAACAACCTCCTCAACAAAATCAATATCCTCACTATTGCTTCCATTTCAACAGAAGCCAAATCAACTACCAGCCCAACCATTATCAAATCCCAACAACAAGAACCTTCATAATGCTTATATGGTAGAAGGACAACCATTTCCTACCTACATGATTTTTCCTCTAGATCTTAATGATGTTCAACTTAGATCAGGTAGGATTTTAGAATAGGAAAAACCTTCTATAGATATTCAAGAGCAGGATTCTTCTGAGGAGGATTCTCTAAAAGTCAATAAAATTTTTGAAGAAGAATCCCTTCAAAACCAAACCATTCAAAAAGAAAAACAAAAAGAGTCAACCCACACAACTCCTATAGTTGAGAAACTTGTATCTACATCCACACCTCCTTTTCTTGAGAGATTACAAATTGACAGGGGGTGGAAAAACAAATCTTGTTGCCTGACTATGATTTCCTAGATGAATTAAAGAATGTCTGTATCAAGATTCCTTTGCTACAAGCCATTAGAGAAATTCCTATTCTAACAAAAAAAATAAAGGAGTTGAGTATCAAAAGACTAGGTAGGAAACCAAGAGACACAAAAATAATCCACCTGGTAGGAAAAATAGAAGATATCATGATGGGAAAGGTTACCATGTAGAAATATGTGGATCTAGGAAGTCCATTTGTCAAGACACACATAAATGGAATAGGAATTCCAAATACAATGATTGACTTAGGGGCTGCTATAAACATTATGAGTAGACAAACTATGGAACAACTTAAACTTCCTAATCTTCTTTTCACACCTACCCTACTGCAACTTGCAGATAGATCAGTTATCAAACCAGATGGTGTACTAGAAGATATTTCGGTCTCCTTGAATTCTTAGGAATATCCGTGGATTTCATGATTTTGACTCCCAAGAATAACCTTGGAGGACACCCACTCATCTTAGGAAGACCTTGGCTAGCCATAGTTGATGCTTTTATTGGTTGTAGATCTCATGACATGTACATTTCTGATGGTAGTTCAACAAATAAATTTACTTTGTATCCTTCAGAAAAAGAAATTACAGAATAGGAGACAATGGATGGGTCGATGATGAAGATGCTATAAAACCTATCTTTACTCTTTTTGAAGTTAGTGAGGATAGTCAAATCCTGAACACATTAGAAAATTTTGAAACATCTTCAGAATATGATCACACACAATTTCAGTTAGATTCTGATATTGAATACTTGTCATCAAAGCAAATGTCTCTCTACTCTATGGAAGAGTTTGGCAGTTCTACAGTTGAAATTTTTCCAAGTAAAACATTGAATATTAACAAAAACATGGAAAAGTTACAACAAGAAGAGCTAACCAAAATCTTACAAAAGCATTTTGCTGCATTTGCATGGGTGTATACTGATATGAAAGGTATTGACCCTAAGACGTGCATCCATCATATCTATATTGAGGAAAACAGTATACCAATCAGACAACCTCAGACAAGGATGAACCCAAATCTTAGGGAGATTGTGAAAGAAGAGCTCTAAAAATTACTCAATGTGAACTTCATTTACCCAATCTCAAATAGCCGATGGGTTTCTCCCTTGGTGATAGTGCCCAAAAAGAATGGTAAATGGAGGGTGTCCATTGATTATAGGGAATTCAATAAAGCAACTTTGAAGGATCACTTTCCTTTGCCCTTTATAGATCAAGTATTAGATACATTAGCAGGCAAAAAGTACTTTTCATTTTTAGATGGTTTTAGTGGTTATAATCAAATTCAGGTAGCATTTGAAGATCAAGATAAAACCACATTTACTTTTCCATGGGGAACTTTTTCCTACCGAGTGCTTCCTTTTGGATTATGTAATGCACCTGCAACATTCCAAAGAGCAGCACTAGGAATTTTTTCTGATCTAATCCATGATTGTGTAGAGGTATATATGGATGATTTTACAGTCTATGGTAATACATTTGAAGAAGCCTTGGAAAATATAGAAAAAGTCCTTAAAATATTTAAAGAAACAAACCTTTCATTAGCCATGAAAAATTCTTTATGATTTTTACTGAAGCTATTGTTTTGGGACATCATATTTCACGGGATGGGATTAAAGCAGACAAATCCAAAGTTGAAGTCATCTCCAAGTTACCTAGTCAAATTTTCAAAAAGATGTTAGAAGTTTTCTAGGATTTACTGGATATTATAGAAGATTTATAGAAAACTTTACCAAAATAGAATCTCCACTCTTCAAACTACTTAAAAAAGACTGTGAATTCAAGTGGAGTCCTGATTGCCAATCAATGTTTGAAGCCTTGAAAACAAGAATATCTGAAGCACCTATCTTAAAAGGACCAAATTGGAAACTTCCTTTCCATATTTCTACAGATGCTTTAGATATAGCTCTAGGAGTTGTACTAGGACAAAAAGACCTGGTTCCTTATGCCATTTACTATAGAAGTAAAAATTTGACTTCCACTGAGTTAAATTATACTGTGACTGAAAAAGAGTTCTTAGCTGTTGTTCATGCAATTAATAAGTTCAGATATTATATAATAGGCTATGAAACGTTTTTCATACTGATCATTCTGCAATTAGATATTTGATGAAAAAACATATTACTAATGGCAGAGTTACAAGATGGCTCCTACTTTTACAGGTATTCAATATACTGTGTTAGATAGATTTGGAAAACAAAACACAGTTGCTAATTTCTTGTCTAGGATTCAGAATGTCAAAGAAGCCTCTCCTGTAGAGGATAAGTTTCCTGATGAATACTTATTTGTAGTAACTACTGAAACTCCTTGGTTTGCAGATATCTCTAACTATTTGGTTATAGGGAAACTACCTCCACATTTATTTCCTAGAGAAGGAAGAAAGATTATTCAGGATAGTTCAAGATATTCATGGATTTCTAATGAATTGTATAAAATAGGGCTAGAATTTGGGATCAGAAGATGCGTTAGGGAAGATGAAATGACTGATATTCTCAAAGCATGTCATGATGAATCGTGCATTGGACACTTTGCTAACAAGAGGATAGCTTATAAAATCCTTTCTTTAGGATATTTTTGGCCTTCCCTCTTCAAAGATGCAAAACAATATGTCAAAAGGTGTGATAGCTGCCAAAGGGTAGGGAAACCTACCCCCTCAAGTGAAATTCCATTACAACCTCAGGTACTCATCGAACCCTTTGAAAAATGGGCTTTAGAATTTACTGGATCTATTAATCCTCCATCCAAGCAGAAAAAGTATATATTGGTATGTACTAATTATGTCACTAAATGGGTAGAGGCCAAAGCATTATTTTCTACTAATGAAAATACAGTAGTTAATTTTCTTTATGAGGATATTTTTACTCGCTTTGGTGTTCCAAGGGAAATTGTGACAGATCAGGGAAGTCAATTCACATCCAGAATGATGGAGAAGCTTATGGAAGAGTACAAGGTCAAGCATAGGAAATCCACTCCTTATCATCCACAAGAAAATGGTCAAGTGGAGTCCACAAATAAAGTAATTGAAGGAATCATCACCAAGACTATGCATCTACATAGAAGAGATTGGGCAAAAAGGCTTCTTGAAGCCTTATGGGCCTACAGAACTACATGGAGGAACACAACGGGACACACTCCCTATGAACTTGTTTATGGGAAGGAAGTTCTGCTCCCTATTGAGTTCTAAGTTAAAACCTTCAAGATGGCAATTTAGTTGGGAATGCATCTATCAGAAGCTCAAAAGCATAGACTGGAGTAGTTGAATGAACTAGATGAGATCAAACAAGAAGCAGTTCAAAGAACCGATCTAGTTCAGTAGCAGAGAGCTAAGTAGCATGACAAATACATCAAGGACAAAAAGTTTCAAGAAGGAGATTGGGCATTGCTATTTGATTCAAAGTTCAAATATTTTCAAGATAAATTTCAGACTCATTGGCTTGGACCATATGAGATTGAAAAAGTTTTTAGCAATGGAGTAGTAAGAATCAAAACAATTGATGAGCATCAAACTCCTCTCCTTGTGAATGGTCATAGATTGAAGATATATCATAAGCCAATCTCAAAGGAGGATTTTATCAAAATATTTCAATATAAATCAGCAATGACGCTAGTGAAGAAGAATCATTCTTCTCCACCAGCCTAGTCTCTCTTTTTTTCATCATCATCTAAAAAAAATTTTGTGTAAGCCTAAAAAATAATCACTGATTGGTAGTCTTATATAGAAAATACAGGGCGAAAATCAGAAGATTTTGATGCCCTATATTTTCCAAAAAAAAAAAAATCTCATTTCACTCGTAGTTTCTTTCATTCCATTCCATTTCATTTCACTCCATCTCTCCACCACATTCCATCAATAAAATTTCTTTCAGTTTCACTTCATATTCACCTTTCCATGTATCATACATATAATCATTTCTCATTTCTATTCATTTGCCAAGTTATATGTTATTCAAAATGTCATTTTCCGTAGTTGGATTCTGATTCTGCAGCTTATTGCTAATTCCGCAACGAATCCTCTGTTACTCTGCAGTGACAGTCAAGTGATTATCCAAATAATAATAAAAGTAAGATGTAGGTATGGAAGTAGAAGATCTTTGAAGACATAAACACCTAAAAAGCACCTACAAAGGCAAGCAATTAAAATATAGCAAAATGAAAGAGGTATTATTCCAAGGTACGGACAAAACCATTTTCAAAAAGGATTTCAAATGCATAATTCATATAGTTTTTAAATCACAGCTCCATAACATGTAATGATTTGACTTGATGGCTGCCTTAACTCCACCATATCTTCCACATTAATCCTAACAGTCTCATAATCCATTTCCAAATTTAACTCGTACTTAGTCGTACACCCTCATCACATCTGTTAAAACAGTTAATCATGCAGATGTGAGCTGATTGAATACGGCTCTCTTCCACTAATGTTCCACTCCACAACCTTTTTATGAACTCAAACTCTGTTCACTCTCACAAATTTTCAAGAGTGACACTCTACCTAGACATTTGCACACCAGGTTTACAATCCTCGGTTCATTGTTTGTTTACATAGACTTCTACTCCGTAAACCCTCTTTTATTTCATGCTCAGTACTCTCCCCATTTCGTAACCACTGATTTTCTCCATGGCCCTCTTCTATTTTCTGCTCACATAACCATTTTACTGCCATAAAATTGTCATTTACATAGGTGCCTTCACAATGAGAGGGAAAATGGGTCTTATAGTGAGAACATAGCCCAAAGGAGTTAAATTCATGGAAGGATACCCACAGTTTAAGAGCACATTGAAGAAGGCAAGATGGTTGCAGTTCATTAAGAAGTTCAAGGGTCATCATAAGGAGGTTACAAAAATGTTTGCAAGATCTTTTAATGGTGCAGAAGTTGAAATTGGAGACATCAAATTTCCAGTGACAGAATCATCAATTGCAGCAGCCATAGAGCTTCCACAAGAAGGGGAGAGATGGTCTAAGGACAAGGATTTCAATGAAAAGGTCTGGAGGGTCATTCTTCATAATCTAGGTATGGAAATATCAATCTTTAAACGAGGAATTCCTATTTCAGCCTTAAAATTTAAGTGGAGTAGTCTGTTTTTTATCATTCAAAAATTCATTACATGCAAGGGCAGGTATGGCTCCATATACATGTATCATATCGGATTATTAATGAATTTCTTGGAGAATGAAACTATCAACCTCCCTTTTTTCTTGTTTGATAGTTTGAGAAAAATGTCTACTACTGTACAAACAAATATAGATTATATAGGACCTCATCTCTACCATCATGGCCTTAATAAGATCTTGGTTGAAAATCATTTGAAAGAGAGGGAAGATACATGGGAAAAATTCCTAGTTAGAACTTCTTCCAAGACCCTCCTGAAGTGCTTGAGGGGAGTTCAAAAAAGAAAAGTAGGAGGAAAAGAACAACTTTAACAATCCAAGATACTCCTACTAGTGTGACCAAAGAAACAGTGAAGAAGAATTGCCTTCTGAAACATTGACTAAAATTAGGAAACAAGCAAAACAGAAAGTAAAGAGGAAAATTGAAGAAATTTACCAGACTCCTGAGCCTTCCTCAGAGGAAGAGCAAGTGCTTTCTGAAAGATTAGTTCATCTTAAAGAACAGTCAACTAAAGAAAAACAAAAAGGAAAGGGGAAATAGATCATAGAAAAGGGAGACATAAGATCACAAGGTCTAAGAAGAAGCTCTAGATTAAAGGGAAAATTGAAGGAAATGCAAATCAAAGGAGCTCATTTCATAGACCTGGGAGGTGAAACTCTAGATCAGTCACTAGAAAACACTCCACCTAATCAAAGTCCACAATATTCTCCTTCTCCTTAGATAGATTTTCAAACTAGTCCAAGGAAAACAACTCCAGAAATTGATCAAACCCAACAGCAGATGTATGATTTCATTGAATCATTGGAGAAAACTACAGCAGAACAAGCAACTTCATCCAGTAAGTCAGGTACAACTTAGGAAACTTTGATTCAGTCATTGAAGCAAGAAATTTATGAGCCAGCAGTCTTAAACAGACATATCCAAAAGGAGAATGAAACATTAAAAGAGAAAAACAAATTGGACAAAGTTATCCATGACAATACCATGCTGCATTTAGGGTTATGGCATAAGAAAAATAGAAAACTGAAGAAGAAGAATAGGAGGTTGAGTAGAGCCCTCATCAATCTCAAGTACAGGTGTCTTATGATGAAGCCTAGAATGACAGTGACAACAAGAAAGAAGAAGAAGAGGTTGGATGTCTTAGCAGAAGTTTCAGAGCTGATGAATTTAAGGGAGGATAGTTACACTTTTGGTTGCATGAGGACATGCAACATCTTCACAGTGGGGCTATTTTAAGCCCCAAAATTACCTCTCTTCCAAGTGTTTTCTTAAACCCTTTCTCTTCTATTTACCATGTCAATGCATCCTAAGCTATCAAAAGTTTTTACATGTTGATTTCAGGAGTGTATTTAAGTGATTTTCAAATTATATCATTGTGTGTGCTATTTGATCTAGGTTTTGTTTATTAGGTACAGAATGTAGCCACTTTCCACAGCTAATTGGCAATTCCGCAGTCGTTTCCATTGTTTTGTAGGTTACAAGTGTCAGTAGGAGGAATGAGACACATGGACAGCTCAGGAATTATCCACACATGGATGAGGGCCTATTTACTTAGCCAAATTCGGAAGGCAAGGTCCTAGTCAAAGGGAGGTCAACGTAGAGTTCTATGTCAATAAGAACTCTGTTCCTGCACATAAAAGAAGCCTGTAACCATTCCTGAACTTGTGTATCTGTTTTTTCCACCTGCATGCCATCTCCATAATTCAATCCAACATCCACCTCACATAGATTTACTGCTCATGGCAACCGAGAGGCTGAATCCTTGGATTTTGACCTGTTCACATGTCCATGATTGAAGAAATTCCTCTGAGATATAGTTATCCATTTTCTTTGTAAATGTAATCATTTGCAATGCAGATAGGATGTTCTTAATATTGTTGTTATAGCGTTATTTTGTTGTTCTATAACTGAGAGACATATTACTCTGTTTTATAATATAAAACTATGTTTTTCACATGGTTGTTTGAGTGTGTTTTGATGTAACAACATGTTAATCCAAAGTTGTGTAGAGGGCCCATGTGTAGCTGAGGTTCTTCTTTTGTTTTTGTATAGTTTCTCATGTATATTTTCATGTATATTTTCTCTCATTTGAATTGTAAATTTCTCATATTTTGCTTGTGATTTTAATCATTCTATTCCTGTACATGTTTTTGCAACTTTTCACATTTCTTACTAACACTGATAGGTGCACTTCAGAATAATTATTTAAGTCTGGTTATGCTCAAGCTTCTTAGTGTAGTTTTTGCATCAAGTGGTGTTATTGAGACTTGCTTCTTCTGTTGAACTTTAGTTTTCAATTTCAATTGTTTATGCTTTTACTTAGTGAGATTTGTTTATTGTTCAAGATAGTTTAGATGTCAGTTCTTCATGCTATATGATGATATTTCTAGAGATTTTAGCTTAACCCTGTTTTAGAAGTTAATTGGTGAAATATTGTGATTATAGGTGAAGTAATTGGCTTTGCTTTCATTAGTGTGCAATTAGATAATTTAGATGTCAGTTCTTTCATGCTATATGATGATATTTCTGGAGCCTTTACCTTAACCCTGTTTTAGAAGTTAATTGGCGAAATATTGTGATTATAGGTGAAGTAATTGGCTTTGCTTTCATTAGTGTGAAATTAGATAATTTAGATGTCAATTCTTTCATGCTATATGATGATATTTCTAGATCCTTTAGCTTAACCCCGTTTTACAAGTTAATTGGCGAAATATTGTGATTACAGATGAAGTGATTGGATTTGGTTTCATTAATGTGCAAACTAGATAATTTAGATGTCATTTCTTTCATGCCATATGATGATATTTCCAGAGCCTTTAGCTTAAACCCATTTTAGAAGTTAATTGACAAAATTTTGTGATTATGGGTGAAATCATTGACTAGTTTCCAGTTTCTTTACTTTCCGGTTTTGAGTTGTAGCGGTTTATTACATTTCAATTTTTCAATTAGATGGACAACAAAGATAGTAACCTCATTTTCAGTACTTCATTTTTAGTTTGGTTTATGTAGCTGCATGTTTACACTCTTATTCAAGTTCTGATTTTGTAGACAACATGTTTTAAGATCTCTTAAGTTCAAAGTTGGAAATTATCACAGGAAGCAAGAGGATAAACCTTGTGTTCAACTCTACATCCACACTTGATCTTTAACAGTATTCTTAAACTTTTTCTTTAACAGCAGATTAGGATTTCCATTGCATTAGACCAATTTAGGAGACAAACAGAACAAAACCCCAAAACAAGATAAAACTGAAAACAATGAGGTAAGAAAAGGGTTGTCTAGCACATACAGTGCACTACACTTCATCAGTTTATGGCTCCTGGGTTGATAACTTAAGTAGCAATTTAGGACATACTAAATTTACTAAAAACTCAATTGCAGAGCCTCTTCCTACTACTACGACCCAGAGCACTTAGATTCTTATTCTATGCTCAATATCTTCTACACTCCATTTGTTTTCTCTATGTATCTCTAATCCTCTTTATGACTTAGAGCCTCACTCTATTTATACAATCCCATGGTACGCAGATCATGAGTAGGCCGACACTACATTCAAAACTTAGGGCAGGCAACCCTATGACTCTAACATATAACTTGTGCTCTTTGCCCGCAATTCATGAAATCTTTACAATAATAGTACTCAAAACTTGGGCTTGGAGCCCCAAAACGTGTTGTGGGGGGATTCCATGCACAACAAGACCCCAACACAAACATTGTGACTTGTCCTCGAGTCACTCTGTCGGTGCGGTGATCTTGGCACGGAATCCCTCTAGCTGTTCCCGAACAGTCTGGATGTCTGCAGCGCACTGAGTTGTAGCTTGATGAACCTGTTGCATTCTTCCTTCTGAACCCTCTGTAACTAAATTGTTCCCATACAGTCGTACCAATATGCATTTATAGTCCCACACCATTTTTTGTCTCTCTGAAGCACGAATACTGTACTGTTATTAGCTAGTCAGATAGCTGGCCCACCTCTGTAAGGCTTCATGTGGTTGTCGTTCACTTTGCTTGGGAAGGGTTCTCCATTTAATTTGATGAGTTGGACTGCGCCCTCATCTGTGATGTCCTTAACCACATATGGTCCTAGCCAATGCATTTTGAATTTGCCCGAAAATTTTTCAGACTTACTATTGTATAGCAGTACTAAGTCATTTACTTTGAATGTGCCCAACTTAATATGGCGGTCATGCCAAGCTTTTTCACACTGTTTCTGAACATGTTGCTGAAAACCTGCCAAGAATTGTTCCTCCTCAAGTTCCTCCAATTGTGTAATTCCTCCTTCCAAAGCTTCACGGTTCGACATCCCTGTGAGTGTTGCTATTCACAGACTAGGTACAATATATTCCATTAGCATGACAACTTCCACACCATAGACTAACCGAAAAGGGGTTTTTCCCGTCAGTTTCTTGCACTTTTTCTATAAGCCCATAGTACTATAGGGATGCATAGGTCCCAATCGCTTCGCTGTGCATTGCACACTTTTGTCACCGCAGTTTCCAGTATTTTTTTGAATGCATCTACTATGTCATTCACTTGTGGGTGATATGGTGTACTCTTCTGATGATATACCTAAAAGTCTTCCATGAGTGTGTTGATGGTTTCGTTCAGGAAATGTGTTCTATGATCACTCATTAAGATTTTCGTACAACCAAAGCGGGTTAATACGGTTTCTAACACAAACTTCATAGCCATAGCAACCATGCAGTGTTTGACCGGTTGCGCTTCTGCCCATCGTGTGAGATACTCTGTTGCAGAGATGATATACCGTGCACCTATCTTTCCTTGACGTTTGATCGGTCCTACAAAGTCAACTGCCCATTTCTCAAATGATTGTAGTGTCATCTATGGATTTAATGGCATCTCGCCCCTCTGGCATGGTTTTCCAGTCCTTTGACATATATGCAGGCCTTAAAGTGCACTTTTGAATCCTGGTGCATGGTTGGCCACCACAACCATGTGCGAAGAATCTTTTGTGCAGTTGTTGGTACTGCATAGTGTCCTCTTGCAGCACCCCAATGTGCTTCTGCGAGGATCTAACCTCTTTCAAATTTAGGTATGTATCTTCACAATATCTCATCATTTCCCATTTTATATAGGTTCCCCATGATGACAGAAAAATTCGTTGCACACACCACCAATTCCTTCTTCTGTTGGATGGAATATTCTTTCGGAGCAATCCCTGTTGTTAGAAAATGGATTATATCTTTGAAGTTCCCATCTGAAATGCAGACCACAAAGAGTTGTGCATCAGGTAATCCTTCCTCCAAATTAGTGAGTTCCTTGTGCGTCTCAATGCACGATAAATGATCCGGTCCTACATTCAGGCATCCCAGCTTGGCTACAACCTCAAAATCATATTCCTGGAACAATAATAGCAACCTACATATACACCCCCCAACCCAGGCTTATTGACTAGGTATTTCAGTGTGGAATGGTTGTTATACATCTTGAAATGGCCTCCTAACAAATAATATTTTTATTTTTGGAGAGCATACACCATTGCCAACCCCTCACGCTTGGTGGTGGAATAGTTATTCTCAACTTTAGACAATCTTCGACTTACAAACACGATAGGGTGATCCATGCTGTCTGCACCCTCCTGTGTGAACACTGCTCCTAGCACAATACATGACGCATCAACATGTACATGAAACTCCACATCCAATTTTGGGAAGACCAGGATTTGAGTAGACACCAATTTCCCCTTCAGGACATCCAAACTCTTCATACAATTGTCATTCCGACAAAATGTAACATCCTTTTTCAATAACTTTTCCATTGACACTGTTATTTGGGCATAACTTTTGATGAACTTTCTATAGTATCCTATATGTGCCAAGGTAACGCGTAACTATTTAACACTTCACAGTGCTTCCAAGTTTAGAATAACGACAATCTTCGCAAGGTCGACCATGAGCCCCTGTTTGTAGACCGCATGTCCCAATAGGTTCCCAAAGGGAACCAGAAATGTGCACTTCTTAAGGTTCAACACAATCTAGTGTCGTTGGCAAGTATCCAGCATCAAGCATAAGCTTGCTACGTGGTGCTTAACCAAACCATAAACCGTCAAATCATCCAGACAGACCTGCAAGAAGTTGTGGATGTATTTTTTGAACGCAGCAATGACGATGCATGAAAATATGGCTTGCGCATTCTTTAATCCAAATGGCATGATGGTATATTGAAAGCATCCCCATTCTATTGCGAAGGTTGTTTTTCTCCTATCATCCAGTGTGATCTTGATCTGGTGATACCCCAAGAACCCATCTATGAACGAGTAGGCTTCTTATCCGCCAACATTTTCCAACACCTCATCTGTGAATGGTGTCGGGAATGGATCATGTACACAGGCATCATTCAGCTTCCTGAGGTCCACCCATATTCTTATTTTTCCCTTCTGCCTTTTCTCCTGTACTACCATAGGACTCACCCAGTCGGATTCTTCCACTGGCTTAATAATTCCTGCAGCGATCATTTTGTCTAACTCTACGCGGACCTTTTCCTTGTACTTAGGGTTCAAGAGATAAGGCCTCTGCTTGACTGGCTTCATGTCAGGTTTTAGGGTGATCTTCATCATTCCGAAGTCGCCAACGATCCCTTTTAAGTCTGTAATTTTGGTCGGGAATAAGTCTTGATATTCGCAAAGTAACTACGCAACCTTATCTATTGTGGCATCATCCCAATAATCTCCAAGCGTTGCATACTTTGGTTCTCCCTCATTTCGAAGTTTATCTATTTTGTTTTTAGTGGCTGATGTCAGTGTCCTCAATCAATGGTCCTCAAACCTCGTGACAGCCTTCCATTTTTGGGATGCTAATATTTCGTTGGTCCTCATTATCCTCCTCAATGTTTACATTGTAACACTCCAACGTGCAACTCAGCTGTGTCACCCATTCTGGTTGAAGTACTTCTAGTGGCTCCTAGCGTGTTTTGAAGATAGTTGCTTTTACTACTTGTAGCGCATCATTAATAGTATCCCACCAATGATCTTCAAACGTGAAAGTTAACAGAAATCCTTTGCGCAAAATATCCCATTCATTCATACCATGGTAGAGCTCTGTCTTAGTATACCCATTCATGGGTATGACATCCAAGGTATGACAGAACAAATGAACCCATTCAGGTTGCAACTCATCCCCGTAAGCCCTGGTCCATTTGGCGAGGTGTGTTTGTGGATCATCTCGCCCATCATTCTTATGTACTAGCCGCATCATTGGTTTCCCAAATCTTAGGCACATCATTCTTCTGTAGTTGTGCTAATTATCAAAACTCTGCTGGTGTGTACCCCACCATCTTGCGGGCATAGCACAGAGTGCCCATTTCAGAGCGTCGAAACGTTATTGTTCCGATACTTCGCTCTAAAATTTGTTTAGAAATTCATCCACTGTTGTGAACCCGTCATACCTAGGAAAATCCCTTATCTCCATTATCACGTAGTGCAGTGACCTTATCATCATGTTGCAATTGAGTGTTGTTACTTCATGCAACCGATTCTGCCATCATTCTATTTCTTTGTCTAAATCCAAAGTGCAGGAGCTTTCGTGCTCCCAAGAAATCCTACCATCTGCTATTTGATTCACCCAATATTGTTCTTATGCAGTTATCTTGTAGATACAATTGAGATCATCTTCACTATCATCGTCGTGCACTGGTTCAATGTATCATGCTCCTTCAGCCAGATATAGCAGTACTACTACCCGTAGTGACTTTTTCTCAAAAATCATTTTGCGCTTCTTTAGATTTATGACTCCATTCATATCAGTGGCCCAGTCTATGCCTAGTAGCATGGGATAGGGATTTCTATCATAGATAATCTCTATTAATTCGAAACCTACCAGCACGCTCGCACCTTCAATATCCTCCATTACTCCTTGCAATCTTCCGATGGGTAAGATCTTCTGTTGGTTCACCATTCGAAATTGAATAGGATACCATTGGAGCACAAGTCTGCCCATGCGTTCCCATGTTTGTTTCAACAGTACATTCGCGCCCAATCTGAGATCCATAATTACCTTACCCATTTCATACTCTCTGATTTGTGCAGTCAATCTCATTTCCCTTCCTGTGCGCAATGCATGCTTTCCAAGTTTCTGGACCACGCGCAGTTCTCTTGACCTCGTGCACCTAGTGATAAGTTCCTGTTGTCCTTTTACAGCTTTGCTATTGCATAGAAGTTTCATGCATGTCTCCAGAAAGGTAGTGAGCATTGAAGGATCCATGCTTGGTTCTAGTTGATCCTTATTACCTGAAGTGGAATCCTCCGTGAAGCTCTTCTTAGCTTCCATGAATGTCTCCTTCGCGTGCTCCAAATCAAATTTAGGTTCCTTTGTAGGAGCCTTGCAAACCCACACACTTTCTTTTGACTTCTTATCTTTATCATCGCTGGTTGTGAAACTGCTTCTAAGCACTATGTTTACATTCAGATCTTCTTCGCATGGCTCAAATCTCATCATTTGTGGATTCTGAGTCGGGGGAGGCTGAAGTACCCCTTTTTCGTGTAGCCTCACTATCAATGTAGGGCAGTCTTCTGCCTCATGATTAAACTAAGTACAGTATAAACATGATGTTCTCAACGGATTCGTACAATTGTAAGCATAGTGTCCTAGCCCTTCGCAATTATAACAAATTAGGTGTTCGTGACCCCTTCCTGGTCCCAGTCCACCTCGATCTCATCTACGCCCCTAAAATCCAGTGTGCGTCATTCCTGCATTTGGGTCGAAAGCTCATGATTCAGTCTGTACTTTGTATGTAGGAGTCTGATCCATCATTAGTTTGTAACTTCTACAGGTTCACTCATCATGGCCTACCGACCTACAGAAATTACAAAACAATTGTTGGGACATCTGTGTATACTTCTGCAATAGATGACAATTATTTGTAGTGTGTTTCCCTCTTATCTGATAGATCACACACCACAATGCAGGCACCATGCTCGGTCCTGCTTGTGCCTCAGGTCTTAACATCATTGGCCCTCCTCCCGCCAAGTAATTTGCAAAAATTATACAGTGGTCCTTGTCATGCCCCTGGCCTTTGCATTTTATGCACCATATCTCCTCGCGCGCCTCTTGCTGAGGTGTCCTATCTTGTTTCAAACTCTACATTTCTAGATAAAACTTTTGCAGTTGCATGTGGATTTGTTGGACTCCCATACTAGGATCTTGTATAGTGGTCTCATGCAATCTCATTTCCATCTCCAAAGCTTCAGCCTAGGTGGGAAGCTTTTGTTGCGATAGTGCCATCCTTAAATGCAATGTTAGTGATGCTACAAACCATGCGCAGTGTTATCCATCCATCAAGGTCATGTTGGCTTCGTGAATCATACTCTTCAATATTTGGTCCAAATCCCACGAGGTCTCACCTGGGAGCATCGTGATTTCGTTAAACCCAATAATTGATTGTGTCTTTATTTTGGCTTGCTAAATTCCCTGTTCATCGTGGCCTGGATTTCTGCGATTCATGCATTTGGATGGTCATTAGAATGCTTAATGTACCATGTTAGAGTGTGATCCTACAACATGCTTACCAGTGTAGCCTTCTTTATATTGTCATCCATGACTCCTTATGCTTCCCATACCGCCCTTACCACGAACCGAAATTGGTCCAGACCTTCGTTCCCTACTCCTCTAAACACTGACATTTTCATCGTACTCACCATACTGAACTATGGTGGTGGCGAAGGTCGGGTGGGTAGAGATGGAGGTGAAGATGATGAGACTGGTGGTGGTGTAGGTGGAGGTGGTAAGCACGGAATTCGTTGTCTTATCAAACTGACTGCGCTTCTTGGAGAAACTTTCGCGAGATCTTCCTCAGTTTCCTGCGAGGGTGAAATTAAGGACTAGTTTCTAATTCTTTACTACTTCCATTTCTGTAGATCTTCCCACTTCGCATAGTCCAAAACATTAATTTATTTGCATAACCCGCTTTTCACACAATAACATCTTACTCCAAGTGTTCAAAGATTTAATATACTTACCTCATAGTCCTTTGAGGAACCGCCATTCTGCCTCGCTGTAGTTGATGATCATATCTACCGTGAACTTGGTGATAAATCCCCCTATAATTCGATTGAGGCAATGGTCCACAACTCAGGTGATCTTATCTTATGACGCTTCTAGTTTGTGCACTAATTCCGAAGTCCACCGAATTGGTTTGTCGAGTCTACACTTTCCTTGACTGTCTGCTAGCATCGCAATCCACTCATACCGCTCAGAAGGAAAGGATGCAAAGAAAATTTCATGTATTTCCATATATAAGTAGTTCTCCAACCACTATACCTTATATACTCGCGGATCCCTATTTTCCTGCGTCACGAACTCATGAATATTCTTGTCCAACCACCCTTCAATTTCTTTCTTTGTTGGATTCCAGTGACACAACATTAGACATCCCTTATGTAGATCCCAGTCCTAGCAAGGAACCATTTGTTGGCTTGTTGGGACCTGACCTAGGTTCAGAGGTGATTTAGCCAAACAAATCCCAGTACTACTAGGCCTTTCGGAAACAGTCTGTGGAGTGCAGACTGAGGTCTCACCCAAAGTAGTATGGGAGGGTACTAGAACCAGGTTTCCACACACTAGAGATTTCTGATGATTTTAAGTGGTCCGCAGTTTGACCCTGTGCACACATCACTACATGCAACTATTTGTACCTCGCATCCTACGATGTTGCCTTCACGCAGCCCTCCCCGGGGCCCGAACAATGTTATTACCCAAATCCTTATTTTTAACCCAATATTAGTCAATCAAATTAGCTTATCTGTATGCAATTTTTTTTTTTTTTGCATGGTTCACAGACATCTTCGGTCAATGGGTGGTGCTACATCCACTGGAAAAATCTGGGCTGGCACCCCACGGCCTACTGCAAGACCTAACCCTAAGAGATTTTTGGAATTGATCCTGTGACTTCCTATCTGGCGAGGTCCCGTCTTGATCGATTGAGCTAACCCTTTGGGCTTGTATGTGTTTAGTTATACTTAACAGTGTTCAACATTCATACAAGTGCACACGATAAATAAAATAGTGTAATTGTAGAAGATATTATCCATATAGTAATTCAAAACAGATACACAAGATTTAGAATCAAGCTTCTCTTTATTATCTCTTTCTCTAGTTACAGACTCGACTCTACCCTGTGCACTCAGCTGCAGGGGTCCGCGCACTTAGCTGCAGACTCTACTAGGCCTCTGTACACTCAGTTATAGAGCATCTTCCTACTACTATGACCCAAAGCACTTAGATTCTTAATCTATGCTCGTTATCTTCTAAGCTCCATTCGTTTTCTCTATGTATCTCAAATCCTCTTTACGACTTAGAGTCTTTCTCTATTTATACAATCCCATAGTCCGTGAACCATGGATAGGCTGACACTACATTCAACGCTTAGGGTGGAAAACCCTATGACTCTAACATTTTGCGCTCTGCGCCCGCAATTCGTGGAATATTCACAAAAATAATACTCAAAACTTCGGCTTTGCGCCCCAAAACATGTTGTGGGGGGATTTCATGCCCAACAGTTAGTGGATATTTTAGCAGTTCTTATAACATGACTTTGTCACAACTAAAAAACTCTGGGCCACTAGAGGTTTTAACGAATTTTTTCCAGCGATGTGCTTCATGGAAAAATAGCATTGGTGCACTACATGTATAAAAGCACCAAGGTTGCATACATAACTAAAAGCATGAATGCGTTCAATGCAAATAAAAGTGATACATGAAGGTATACTTATGTTGTGTGCATATATTAACAAAATTACCCAGGGCATTCTTTTTAGGAAAAACATTGGGGAAAGAAAAAAAATAGTGCAAACTTGATGCTTTTATTTAAACTTGTACCTCTGATGTGTATGGTTTGTATAAAATTACTGGTGCTCTAATGATATAAATGAGTTGGTGATATTAATTTTTGTAATGCATCAGGGCTAGAAGCAATATTATGTAGGTTCGTTCTATGAAAGCACTGAAGCTTTAAGAATTACAATGCACAGGGCCATTTATTGCAAACAATACTAGTGCTTAAAGAATTGAATGCCCTAGTGTTGTGGACTTTATACAAGGCATTGGCCATGCAAAAATGTAGGTTTTAACCCCGTACAGAAATTACTTGCATACAAATTCTAAACCACATAAAATAAACAATGCGAGAGCATAACACATAAAACACATATACATAGAGATTTTCTCCTGGATCCCAAAATCGGGACTACCAGCTTGATTTTTCATTATGTTTCTTTCAATGTTACAATACATATTTATACATGTCGAAGCATCCAATACCATGGACCAAAAAACCATCGCATCCAATACCATGGACCGAAAGCCATCGCGTCCAAAATACATGTGCAAAAATCATGCACAAAACCATAGGTGGGTCCGCCCAACCTAACATAGGATCCAAAACCAAAATTTTCTCGGGCGCTGCCCCAAACCCCATAAAGTGGGGTTATGGGTACCCTTCAAACCCCCTGTGACCTCCCCCCCTCTAACCCCCGGTTAACTATGTGGGCTAGTCATGGAAAGAATATAACACAACCCAACAAAAAAATGTTGTAGCGGTACTTTTAGATAATATAATGCAGTGATGTATGTTTATGTTATGGATGCATCAATTTTTTGTATGATATTTTCTCTTTTCTACAAACATCAACCCATGACCATGCAATTATTGTTATTTTTTAAATTTGATATTCATTGAAAATCGACATATATCTTATAACAATATTCATATAAATTAAATTTTAATTAGTGCATTTGTATATGATGTTTTGATTAATTTGTTATATTATCAGATTTCACATCTCTTCATTATAATATTTAATCAATGGTGTAACATTTCACATCAACATTGGATAACATAATAGAATTAATTAAAATGTATTTTATTATATATCAATAAGAGGCTCTTTGTCATACATAGTGGGATTGTTATTGGTAACCCCTTGTATTTCAATTTAGACATTATGTCTATTAAATTAAACAAAATGCTTGATTTTCATAGACAATTATTTCAAAAAATACAACATCTTGCATTGCTATCCAAATAGATCACCATTCTTTGTTGGAACTATTATCAGTGCTCGAGCTACTTTCATGACTTGGTTTATTTAGACAATTTTTTTGTTGATTGCATCAATTTTTTTCGTCTTCTTGATCTTGTTCCATATGTAAACATAACTAGCATTTGCACCAGATGTTGCAAAGAAAACGCCGTAAGGCATAAAGTGCGGAAATCCATTATCCATGTGGTGTGTGCATTATTCAACAAGGTGGATCTCTCTAAATTTGTTGCAAACATTTATGTTGTTGCATTGCTAATTTATTTAGAGTCTACTACTACCTCCTTTTCTTGGAATATTAAATTTCTTATCACCCCATGATGACAATCCCTCTAATCACTGGCATCACATTTTTTTCCATTTTAGTGGGTTTACCTTCAACCTAAAGAAACATGAATTTGAGCCACTCAATTAAAAAGAAATTGCTAAATTTCTATTTATCAGGTTTTGAGTAAAAACAATTAATAACTCATATTTACAACACTTCAAATATTTACAACCTTTCAAGTCTTGTATTTATAACTCATATTTATAACCCTTTAAAATGAAACAAACTATCTATATTTTTTTAATAATAAAAAGAATCTTCTTTATAAAACTAACGCTGACATGCTACTCCTATATATTTATCTTATATTTAATATTCAGTGTCAATCAATTGAATGACAAGATGAAAGCTCAAATTAATTGCACCTTTAAAACATGACTTAGAAGTTTAATTGGTAATTATGTATTCATTGATTTGTACATTGTTAATTGTAATTTCTCTTGAAAACCAATGTTTATATCAAAATTTTAAAAATTAACACTCACTTCTCCCGTAGTCTCTTGTTTCTTTATTTGATCGTGGTACTCGAGATTGCCTTTCTCTAAAGTATCCAATGTGAAGATGATATATTATGTGTTTCCGCTTTCTCAGTAGGTTCATGTGATTATTATTATTTTTTTGTGTTAATGTCTATGTTTTTTTATGCCCAACCATTATTTATTATCTAAACATTGATGTTTGAAAATCCGTAAGTGGTAGTGTGGAAATGGCAAGGTATGTTGAGAATTTGGTTATCTAGTAACTCATAATATGCAGGCGTGTGATTACCAACAGTAGCTAAACAGGGGAGATTGTGGAATCCATAAGAAACTCATAATATGCAAGCGATTGAAGGGCTATCTTTGTAAAAAAAATAAAAAACAACCCTGCAGAAACAAATTGAACGAGATTTCCTGCAGACATACATGAAATGGAAAAAAGAGAACAAGAGAACCCACCATAATAGGCATTTTCCAAGCTTCCATGTGAATGTAGTCATAAACCAGCAGTTTTTCCTCTATACCCCAGTTTTTCTGATTCTATTATGATCTTGCATGTCGCACTTTTGACTCCTACAACTAGCGCAGCTTTATCAATCACTGACTGTTTCATTTGAAGTGTCATTCACAACCAAGGATATTTATGATGATCCTAAAGTCTAATATTATTGTAAAACCTCCTATTCATGTTTAACTCATGAATTCACAAGGACGCATTTTCATATGAAAGCAAAGCAGGTTAATAACTGTGTTCCAAATGAAAAGAAACAAACCATCAAACTTGGTATTGCGGACACTGGAATTTGCAATTTACTGCACTTTTTATTACATTATAGAAACAAGAAGTACACATTGTGGAACAGATAGAAATTTTACAACTAATCGAGTTTAAAAGTTAGATGATTTGCCTGGATCTGCCCCACCAAACTGTATCAGTTTCAAAGGAGTAAAGCCCAATGCAAGGCCCAGGCCATTTTGGTAGAATAGCAACCTCTTGGACTGGGCAGCCCCTTTTGGGGTATGTTTCTCAAATCATATGTAGAAAACACATTCTAAGATGATGGTGAAAAATCAAGATCACTCAAAAACTCGGGGAATGGTACCTGATGGGATGAAGGGAGTGTTACGCTGTCAACCAACGTTATATTTTCAACCAGATCTGCAACACCCAAATAGTATTAGTTTCAAAGAGATGAAGCCAACTGCAAGCCCTACACAATTTTGGCAGAATAGCTACCTCACAGACCTGGCCCGTAGCACCTTGGCAGAAGGAAGTCTGCTCTAAACAGGGCAGCAACCTTTGGGAATTGTTTCTTAAAGCACTTCCAAAAAAAAATCCTGGATGAGGGTGTAAAATCAAAGTACTAAGAGACTAGAGGAATAATAGTCACATCAAACAGCAGTACAAAGGGCCTATTAAAATGAAGTGGTCAACCAGCAACTGCGATCTATCATGATGCCCTGGGGACCCAATTTTTGAAGTGAAAGTGTATATATTCAAGCACTTGACAATTGAGAAGCCTACGAAGATATGAGTAAATAGTTGAATTGAACCACCTGAACCACCATAAACAAGAACTTTAGTATGACTAAACTTTGAATCCTCCACTTTTACAAAGAAACAGTTAACCAGGACAACTTGGACAAGATCCCACAGTTAACATATAGCAACTGTATACCTCATCAAACATTCATACAACTAAAGTTGCAAGAACCACCAATTTGTTAGTCAAAATTTAGGGTCTTAACATTCATTCATTCTCAACAAGGTACTGACATGATTCAAGTGATCCGTATACAGTACGCTGATCAAATTTCCTATATATTTTTATTGTGGTGTTCTACAATAGTGTTTTACCAGGAAAACAATGATGGGATACTTAACAAATTGTTTCAAATTACAAAAAAAAAAATAACAGATTAATTGGGTCTTGGTTTAATGGTACGGAAGGATAACAAGAGACATGTTTCACCCCTCCCACGCTGTGTCGTCAATGCAAGAAGGCCATTCCTGGCAGTTGCTTCTTAGCCAGAGATGCAAAAATTAAGAGGTAAACAAAGGAACACAATCTTAAACTCCACCCAAACGTATTCATTTGGATAATCACTAATTTAAAATAGGACCACAAAAATGGCAACATCAAATATAATAGGATGAAAAATAAGAGAACCAATTGCAAACCACACTTATGATGAAATTGAATCTAGTTATGATTCATATGACCTAAAAAGGCTTCAAATTATAAAGTTTTCCCCATTTAAGAATCCCATGGGGGAAAACTTTACCCTACTATATTATGAAGACAAGAACAAAGGTGCTCAAGTAAAAATAATTATCAAGGTTTGGAAAACCAATGGCAATAAAAGACCTATCTCACTGTTAACACATTGTAACATGCAAGTTGCAACCATATATTAAATTATGGAGAGGAGCTTCTATCTAATACAACAAATGGCCAATGGCCACAAACCAACTGCTATCATTAGAGAAAATAAAATACCTCAACCATGTTGTCTACTTGCCATTTACAATAGGGAAGGCTCAACAATTCAAACAGACTTTGTGTAAACTTTGAGGCCCACAAGACAATAAGAATAATGAATTTAGCCTGAAAATAAACAAACCTACAGAATTTGAGCAGCAAAGCATTATGCGTCTCTCTCTTCTGAGACATCAGAAGAATCTGATGCATTAGCATCCTTTGTTGTTTCCTTGCATTCTTCAGCTGATTTAGCAGAATGTTCTGCAGCATTTTCACAATCTTTTGCAGCTTTTGCAGGACCTGGTCCTGCTGACACTTTAACCATAGCACAGCGCAAAAGCTTGTCACCAAGAATAAAATCGTCTCCCGAATTCTTCAATAATTATGCCTTCTTCAAATAATGTAGAATCCTCACGCATAATTGCTTCGTGTAGCTTTTACACCGAACAAAACAAAACTTCGTCAGCATAGACAACCAAAATACAGCTTAAAAGAAATTATTCTACAAAACAACTCTTCCATCATTGAACACTTCTTAATCTAAGGTATCTATGTTGTTGCTCCTCACCATAAAGTTTAGAAATTCATAATTAGACACAAAATAACCATAACAATGTAGAATCAGGGCTTGTTATTCATTGAAATTTCAACTAAATTAAACAGTAGTTGCCAGATGCATCTAGATTCATCTTTACATTTTTAACTATACAAATGCTTTCATTTTATAGGAAACATTCTGGTCTCTTCCACATGATGCCCTTGTGTAGGTGTCAAAGAATTTTGATGCACCATCCATCATTATGAACTCATTTTGACTTTCTCAGTGTGAGATTGATGGACATATCATGTTCCCAACATCTAGTCTCATGCACCATCCTTTATGAATTCATTTTGACCATCGCAGTTAGAGCTTGATAGACAACACTTCAAGCATGGGTAGATAACCACGACATTGGTCCATTGATGAGATCAAGTGAGTGTAAAGAAGAATCCACCGGGGCTGCATTTTTGCCTTGGATCTGCCCCACCAAACTGTATCAGTTTCAAAGGAGTAAAACCCAATGCAAGGCCCAAGCCATTTTGGTAGAATAATAACCTCTTGGATTGGGCAGCCCCTTTTGGGGTATGTTTCTCAAATCACTTGTAGAAAACACATTCCAAAATGATGGTGAAAAATCAAGATCACTCAAAAACTCAGGGAATGGTACCTGATGGGATCAAGGGAGTGTTACGCTGTCAACCAGCATTATATTTTCAACCAGATCTGCAACACCCAAATAGTATTAGTTTCAAAGAGATGAAGCCAACTGCAAGCCCTACACAATTTTGGCAGAATAGCTACCTCACGAACCTGGCCTGTAGCACCTTGGCAGAAGGAAGTCTGCTCTAAAAAGGGCAGGAACCTTTGGGAATTGTTTCTTAAAGCACTTCCAAAAATAAAAATCCTGGATGAGGGTGTAAAATCAAAGTACTAAGAGACTAGAGGAATAATAGTCACATCAAACAACAGTACAAAAGGTCCCATTAAAACGAAGTGGTCAACCAGCAACTGTGATCTATCATGATGCCAAAAGTATATAAACAAATTCCTAAAAGCTTGAACTGTATTGGGAAGATATGTAGATCACCAGATAATGCAAACATATTTTTACAATCTAAATACTGAAATGGGCAGATGGATAAATCCCTAACTCTGCAGCTCGAGGTGTGTGATCAATGAGGCAGTAGCTAGGATGAACAACGCACTCAAAAAATGACCTTCAGTGAATTGCTAGCAATAATAATCAAACTAATATGATGATTGTCAGACCTGACTTTCATGACAATATGTAGCAGCGGTCAAATAGTAAAACTTCTGTTACATGTAAGTTCTCAATAGCAGGCCATATACAAGTACTTGAAGACTAAAATTACCGAACTGGTCAGGAGCACTAACATCTAGAGCAAAGTAGGTGACAAGAGATTGTCCAAAATGATTGGCAGAATGGGCAATAACCACCAAAGAACGAACACTTCAAGCATGGGTAGATACCACGGCATTGATCCATTGATGAGATCAAGTGAGTGTTAAGCAGAATCCACCGGGGCTGCATTTTTGCCAGGATCTGCCCCACCAAACTGTATCAGTTTCAAAGGAGTAAAACCCAATGCAAAGCCCAGGCCATTTTGGTAGAATAGCAACCTCTTGGACTGGGAAACGCCTTTTGGGGTTTG
The DNA here is from genome assembly GCA_000404065.3 of Pinus taeda. Taxonomy (NCBI): domain Eukaryota; kingdom Viridiplantae; phylum Streptophyta; class Pinopsida; order Pinales; family Pinaceae; genus Pinus; species Pinus taeda. The sequence goes on along the minus strand of APFE030492358.1, from coordinate 5,717 downwards.
ATTTCGTTGAATATTGAAAATAAAATTCTGTTAGTTGCAGGTCCTCAATATTTCTGATAACCTTGGTGTGAAACTTCACAGTACCCACGGAGAGACCATCATTTTTCTCCCATAGCACGGCAACACATAGCTGAGCAAGATACCCTCCGCTCAACGCTTATCCGCTCTCCGTATCTGTTCAGAGAGAAGCTCTGAATTGCACATTCAGCATAAACTTGTGTGCTGAGAGAGATGGCTTTGGAAAATTGGGCGTTTAAGCGAGTGCAGACGTTGGCAGACAGTGGAATCCAAACGGTTCCACCCTAGTACGTGAGATCAGTGGAGAAAACCCATGAGGACCCTAACAGGTTCCAGGTTCCCATTATCGATTTACAGCTATGATTCACCCCCCAACAACATGATCATTTCTGCAAGAATCAATATGACAGCATCGCTGCACAAATTGCAAGGGCTTCAGAGAATTAACTAAAAAAATACTAGCCCATGACTTTAGTTTTAACTCGATATATAAAAAAGTAAAATAAAATCCGTAATGTAAAGCCAGGGCCATGCTGATGTCTGCATTGTTGCAATTATGGGACTCACTGATATGTATCTGACAACAGCTCCTCGTTAATAAATGAGGATGCTCAAGTTATCAGCATGTGATGTAAAGGCAGATGCTTGCTCGTTCACTGTCTGCAGTGAATATATTTAGTTATCCACCACAAGATTTCCTCTGAGTTTCATCGTTTTAGCTGATGTTGAATGAAATGAAAGGAACATGCAACTTTCTACAGGACTTCCATGGTTTCAAATTTCAATCATGGAAGAAACAGTAGAAGAACCAAGAAAGAAGAGAGGGCCAAAACCTGGAGATGATTGTAGAAGGAGATATCAGTACAAGTTTCCTGAGAATGACATGGTCAAAGTTAGAAGTGTTTTCACAATTTTGTTCTTTAAGCTAATGCTGAAATAATGTACACAGATGCAACAGAGGGAAAGAAAACTGGAGGAAAACTACCCAAACATACAAGTTTTTTAAAAAATTAAATAAAATATTTATTCACTTCGAAGTGTATATAGAAAAATATAGAAAAGAAAACAGAATGAGAATTGAAATGAAATAGATCAGCATACCTTGGCAGAAGAAGTATTGTAGTATGGAGTATCAGCAGAACCAGTGGGAGAACCAACTGACACGGCTTTTTTATTACCAATAGACAGTGATCCAGTTAATCCCACATTGTAAACTTCAATTCCATTTGGCTCAAATAGCCCATAATTATAAGTGTGTGCATTCTCAAGAGTTGCACCTGCTTCATCGGCATCACCGTTTGAAGGCCATCCAGTTTCAGTGACTATGACTTCTATATTAGGATATCCTAGTGCAGATAGTGCAGAATAAACTGCATCAACCTATGCATATAACATGTTCTTATAGACAACATTATTGTTCTGGTCAACGACAGCACTTGCATTTGGTTCGAGTAGTACATAATCCAGGGGTATCTGGCTTGGCTGGGCTTCGTATGGAAAGTATGGATAAGCATTTATGAAGAAAGGAGAACCAATCTGAGACAGGAGAGCCGAAAGCTGTTCCATTAGGCTCTCCAGTCCTGGTTGAAATGAACCAGCAGATGGTGGATATTAAGTCACAAGTACACCAAGAGAATGGAGAGTGCTAATTATAATATCCGTGTCCGCACCAATGCTGACTAAGGCCGAATGAATGTTTTGCATTGCAGGAACTAGGTTTGCCATTAACTGTGTGTCAGTTCCTGTGTAAACCTCGTTCCCTACTGCTATACCTATGATCTTTGTGGCTGGTAAGTAAGTTTGAATGTTTTCATTGACCCATTCAGTGGCTGAGTTTGAATCTGTCAAGTTGCCAATGATATCATTTGCCACTCCAAAAATCAATTATATACCAGTGTTTGCAAATGCTTTCAGGACTGTCGCATTTACAGTGTAGAGTTTTATTCTGCCGATATTTCCGATCTACAAAAGACCCACTACTAGGTTCCGGTGGTGGCAAGTCGTCTGCAACTTGTCCATAGTTGATTCCTGTTGTGGTGGCACTTGTGCTGGACAGAGCATTTGAAAGAGCCAGTCCTGAAAGATTTAACGTAAAGTGTAAGATGCAGTATGTTGATGTAAACAGAAATGAAAGAATTAAGATAATTTCTATAGACTACGACAAATCCCGCTGACAGTGGAGGATATCTCCCATAGACAGATGCTGCCTGTTGTGGCACAGTTTTTATCCTTTCGTTTCCCTGCCTATCAGAAAGACTCTCAGATAATGACATATTGAAGACCTCTGAAACCAGGGGGATAACATGGGTGCCCAGAGTTATGTTTAAACCCTAAACGTGTTTTACCAACTCTGAAAGCCTAAAAAACAATAAAAACAAAAGTTGTAAGGTTTTGATTTAAGGAGTGCTGTGGATGGTAAATATCATGGACTGAAACCATGTTTTCTCTTTTCCTCTTTTCCTCTACCTTTGCATCAATAATAAATACTTTGTAAAGGAGAATCAATAATAAATACTTTATAAAGGAGCAACACTTACAGGAGCCAGTATCTCTTGAAGAAGGCCATCAGTTCAACAAGTGTAAAATGCCTAGATTTGTGAAAACACTCTTCATGGGAATTCATAGCCAACAATCACAATGCGCCAGTGTGAACCTCTTAATCCACTGCACAACAAAATAAGTACCTAAAAACATAGCTGCCTAACCAGCATAGACTTAGAAGTTTGTGACCCTTTCAAACTCAAAAGCTAAGTTTCTCAAACCTTATTTAACATGACAATCTAGAGTTACATCCATGGAAAAGGAAAAGATTTACCTATCGGCCAAATTAACAAGACTTAATTCCAAAGGCATTGAGGATATTTGACCCAATAACCTGAAGCTAAACAAAATATTTAACCACAAAAACTCGACCAACTTTTAAAACTTCATAAGTCTATGCTGGTATCGTGCGGGCATCGTTGAGGCTATGCCTATGCAGGCTAATGAACAGTATTCATGTTTTCCTCTTTCTTGGCTCAATGGATCTTCAAAGGAGCAAAAGAGGGAAGAAGACTGGGATCTCATGGTCTTCCATTGAACAGCAAGGCGCATAAAATTGTCCCAACTTAACAAACCCTGCAAGGTCTCTACAGCAAAATATGCAAATAAAAAGGCTGAAGTCAGAATGAAAAAGAACCGACACTACCCGAATTGCAGAAGATATGCAATCAGTAAAGATGGGCGAGAACATGGGTGCCTAATTACTATAGAGTAATGTTTCAAGCCTAAGCTGCGCCAACGTAAAATAAAAAATTGAAGATTCATTGGGTGTTAGAACTTAGCAGTGCTTTGGAGAGTAAATATTTCGGACTGAAACCATGTCTTTTTTTATCTCTACTTTCATCGAAGAGAAACCTTCTCGAATGGAGCAATACTGTAAGGAGCCATGAGTATCTTTTGTTAAATAAGACCTCCTGCTTCATTACGGAAAATTCTAAGACTCGTGAAGATGGTCTTCACGGGAATTCATGGACAACATTCATGAAGAAGGCAGTCACATTTGATTTTGTCATGAATTTTGAAGTATGGAATAAATCCAAAATATAAAATCTTATGAAATTGTAACAAGAGTAAGTAAATGTGTTTTAGCAATAAGCACCTCTTTGGCAAAGGGGTTTGCAGGTGTCGAGAATCTATTGCCTTGACTGTTGATTGTGGGGTTTGCACTGCCCCCAATTGCGTACATTTCCTAGTGAGTGTAGTCATTGTTTACCACATGGAAGTATCCATGCCTGCACCTGCATTCATTCATCCATTCATTGATATTCATTTGTTGATGAGACAATCACAACCCCTGGAATGGAGGGAAAGGGGGATTTATTTACCTGGGCATTCTCTGCACAAGACCTTCCCCAAAATGATTAAATGCAATCGTGACCTGCATGTTAACATTGGGAGTATAGCTATCACTGTGACCCAACAACATCACCTGCAATGTTCACACAAAAACAGAGCAACTGTCATAATTGTTCCAAGAGATTACAATAAGAGTTGGAATGAAGTGAAAATTTTGCACATATAAGCTAGCTACATTTTCTTTTCTCAGGGTTTAACTACAGTCTACTTTAGAGTCCTATTCAAACTCCTTAATGTAACTACCTCATTGTGGTGAGTGAAATGGCTGTTTGAAACCGTAATAGCAGTGGATCCCATGATGGCATCAATGAGACCATCAGCACAGTTGGACAAGGAGACATGGTCCACCCAAATGTGGCTTCCTCCAAAGATGGAGATTCCATCTCCATCGCAGATGGTTCTCCACCCATAATGCGTGGGAGAGTCCCTTACCATAGCATTTCTTGCAGGCTTACAATCATGAACGTGAATGCCATGTATAATGATGTTAGTCACATACTGAACAGTGATGCAGGGCCCGTTTGCAATGTGGACATTGACGCCTTTTCCGTTAATTGTCTTGAAACTGTTCATGATCAGCTCCTCCTTCAGTGTGATCACCATATCTCTCTCGAAGATGATCCAGAGAGGCTCTGTTTAAATCACGGCATGACGCAGAGTGCCTGGTCTCGCATTCACAGCATCGTAGTCGTTGGGATCCGTGACCCGGTAAAACCTCCAAATGGGGGTTTGTTTAAAAAGAAAGGGGATTGCATCTGATCTATATAATCCAATGGGGCTTTGATGAAAATAGTTCAAGCCAAAGTATGTCGAAAGAAATGGTGGGTACCTGGTTTTTCTGGTTTTCCCTCGACCCACTTCGTGACAGTATAATGAACCTTCTCGCGCGAATGGCATCAGATTTGTAGGGCTCCTTCAGGCAACCTCTGAGCATGGAAGCACATACGTTGGCATAAGCAAAGTAGGTCATTCCCGCTGTCCTCCAGAAGGGGGCTGCTGCCGTCGCCGCCGTAAATTGAAGAATAACCTTTTAACACACAGTGCCCTGATGAAATTATTCGACCCGGTGCCAAATGAAACGCCAAACCCAAACCCTTTGGGCAATCTCTTTCAATCAACGGCTAAAATTGTTGCAATCGTCTAACACATAATCCTGTGGCTTACAAGATGACAGGTAAGCAGAGAGGAGAGTTGATTTCAGATGGAAACGCCTTAGGACTATTAACTAATCAATTTTCAAGGGATCTGAGAGATATGTGATGGAAAGAAGTAGGAAAATGATATGTTTTAGGAGGAAAAAGGAGGTTATGGGATGGTACCAACAGTCGCCTAGCTGTCTTGGCCAGGAATGGCTATGTGGCCCGAAATCATTATAAAATATTAATTTCCTCATTCAAGGGAGGGACATTACAGGATAACAAATTAGTCAACAACCAAATGAACAATGTTAACAAAATATTTTCATGTCCATCCCTGTTATCACTTCTTCTTTAGGTTGTAGTTTTCTCACGGTATGGCCTCTTGTGTTTGTTAGTCGACTCCTGTAATTTCTGCCTTTACTACTTGAACCATTCACCCTTCAAAGTTGGGAGTGGGCACTATCAGTTTCATGCCATAGTATTGAAGTAGAGGACCCCTAGGTGGTACTTTGTCTTCCCTCTATATGGGGCCACCATGCTAGATAATCAATTCTCCCTGAGCTACGAAGTCCTTGTTTACTTCTGCCAGCGTTGACCTTGGTTCGGTGTCACAGAGGGCCTTTCTAGATCAGCCCATGTTGGGTTTGAATGCTCCATCTTCCT
>APFE030492340.1:2368-36068 GCA_000404065.3 Pinus taeda | reverse complement strand
GTGACTTATGGAGTAAATATAAAAAAAATGTTTTATTTATTTACCATACCTCTCATTTATTTATATTTTTATTAATTTGCCATACCTCTTTTACAAATATGGTATTTGGCTCATAGGATTCACTTAAATAAAACCTCTTTTTTTATCCTTCATAAATAGAAAGAGGGTTATGGACTAAATATAAAAAGAGGTTTTATTTATTTAACATACCTCTAGTTTATTTATATTTTTATTTATTTACCATACATTTTGAGTAAGTATAAAAAAAGTTTTATTTATTTACCATACCTCCACTTTATTTATATTTTTATTTGTTTACACCCTTGCATGTATATAAGTTGACTTATGGAGTAAATATAAAATATGTTTTATTTATTTATCATACCTCTCATTTATTTATATTTTTATTAATTTACCATACCTCTTTTATAAATATGGTATTTGGCCCATAGGATTCACTTAAATAGAACCTATTCTTGAAAATTAGGGCAAATGGAAGGTTGTAACTCCTAATTTCAAGGGATAAATTTACCTTTTTTACCCTCTCCCTTAAAATAAGGTGGTCTAAACTCCATACCTAATTTTTTTATAAAATAAATTTGAGGCGATTTGTAAAAATGTACTATGATACAAAATATTTTCCCACTAAAAATTTAAAACCCCTTAATTTTCAGGGCGAAAATTCGCCCCTAAAATTTTCCATGGTCGGGCTGTTGGGCATTTCGGGGTCAGGAAAACGGTGGCAGTATTGCAGAAGTATTTCTACTGGCCGAATCTTTGACATGATGTTGGGAAGTACATCAGATCATGCACTGCCTGCACCATTGCCAAACCGACCATCAAAAAGCAAGGCCTCTATACCCTGTTTCCTACCCCTAGTCGACCTTGGGAATCCATCTCCATGGATTACATGTCAAGCATTCCTTCCACTAAGCATGGAAACGACTGTGTTTTTGTAGTTTTTGACAGGTTTTCGAAGATGGCCATTATGGCGAACTGTAAGAAGAATATCACAACAGAAGCCACTGCTAAACTCTTCTTTGAACGAGTGTGGGTACACTTTGAGATCCCACAGTCTATCATCTCAGATCGGGATGGCAAGTTCCTTAGTACATTTTGGTCCAGTCTCTGGTTGATGTTGGGCACCAAACTCTCTAAGTCCATAACCTTCCATCCTCAAACTGATGGACAGACAGAGGTTGTCAACAGGATGATCATACACATTCTGCGCATGTACAAATCAAAGCATCCACGCACATGGGATGAGAGTCTCCCCTATATTCAGCACAGCTACAATCGAGCTCGACTGGCCACAACCTTTTTCAGGTGTGTTTGGGATTCTAGCCACTCTGTCCCATTGATGTGGCCATGCCATTTGCAGCTACTCATGCAGATTTGTCTCATGTCCAGTCCAAAACAGATAAGGAAAATAGCTTCATTGAGCACATCTAACATATTCGCCAGCAGGTGCATGATATTCTAGAGAAATCAAATGCCAAGTACAAGTAGTGACATGATCAACATCAGATGTCACACAAGTTTCAGGTGGGCAACAAAGTCTAGTTGCATTTGCAAAAGCAATGCCTTACTGGAGCCTATCGGAAACTCATACCACTCCGATATTGTCCTTACACCATTACCAAGGCTGTGGGAGACAATGCATTTGAGCTCAACATTCCCCCATTCCTTGGCCTGCACCCAATGTTCAATGTGGATCGCCTTTGGCCATATTTTCTACCATTACTAGACACATCCAACATTGCAGAACAACTCACACCCATAGAGTTAAATCCAGATTGCATGGAACAAGCTACAATTGATCAGATCATGAATGCACAGATCAAGCACACTCGCCAGCAGAATATCCAACTATATCGAGTTTTCAAAGCAGGCCAACTCCTTCACCAGGGCAAGTGGCTGACCAGGGACTAAGTTCAACAGAAGTTTCCTCATCTCATGGAGGAACTCAATGCAATGGGGACCATTGCTTCCTAAGGGGGGAGGAATGATCCAAGTGTATATTGGTGGCCACCCGCCAAGTCCACTCGGACCCCCACCATTGTTTCTTTCAGCTTTTCAGTTTCCTTAATTGTAGCTTAGTTTACTATTTTTAGTAGTTTTTTCGGGTCTTGAACTGCCGGAGCCATTTTGAGGCCCTAAATGACGTTTTTTGGGAAAACTGGGAGCAACATGGGTCCATAGACCGATGTTGCTTTTCCCAAAGTTGGAGTTCTCAGATATATGTTTATAACGAGATATTGTGCACAATAAATGAAGATATGCCAAAGTTACAAACCCGGGAATTTGATGTAGCAATTTACCCAAACGGGGCCCACAATTTGGCGTTTCATCTTCTAGGGTTAGGTTTTTGGATGTTTAGGGTTTTCCATTGTTTCTCAACAATAAATAGGCCTTCGAGCCTCATTGTAACATAGTTCAGAGGCATGTAGCCACCACATCTCTTCTTTGAGATAAGTTACCATCGCCCTTGCTGGTTTATTTCCATTTATGTTTGTAAGCATATTTCAGTATTTTACATTAATGAAATGAAGTATTATTTCAACTGCATCTCTGTGTTTATGATTATCTCTATAATTTGTTGTGTTCCTATTTAAATTCAGATCACAGAGTATCAACAAAAAGCCTGAACTTAAGGTAACTCCTTCTAACTTCTAACTACCTCTCGGTTCCATACAACTGATATTTATAGGAAAATAACATAATTGTTTATGAGATAAACTTGCTACAGGTGGCTAATTTGAATTAGATTTAACATGATTGTTTATGAGAAAAACTTTCTACAGGTGGCTAATTTGAATTGTAATAGGATTGTTTAAACTTTTGATCAACTACAGGTAGCTAATTCGCATTAAATTTGCAACAGAACTGTTAGACTCTTGATTAGCTACGAAAGATAAAATCAAGAGTCCTGCTTCTGGGTAACGTATTTTGACTCCATCTTTGACCATGATCTTAGGCCTGCTTTTCCGTCAATCTGGACTGAGTGAATAGGATAGAATCCATGTGGAGATGATTCTAGAAATGCCCATGTGGCCTAATTCTTCATTTGACACCTAGAACCTGCCAAACCATGAGAGTAGCTATGGAATCCAAAGTTAGCTACAGAATAGGTTGTGTTCTATAGCTAATTTGCAAAAATCTATTCAAATAGCAAGGACATGAAAATATAATATGGTGATCATATTAACGCTTTCCTTAAGAAAAAACCTAGCATTTATCATTGATTGGGTCTGTAATCTTATGAGAAAGTGAAGGAAAAAGGTGAGAAAAAAATGTCAAGGAAAGGGTAATTTTGAGGTTCAACACCATCTTCTTCAACCCATTCATGGATGCCTTCAAGAGGTTATTTTTGTAGAAATTTTGAATAATATGACACTTATTCAGAGATTATCCTAATTATACACTATTTGCGTAATCATGCATAATACATAACCTCCTCTATGTTGATCATGAATTTTGTGGAATTACGAAACAATCACATGTGCACATTGAAGCATCAATCACACATATCAACACAGTATGTACCCGGGGAAAGCATAAAGCTGAAAACCCCCAACTATATGTATATTATATTGATTGAGAACATGTAACAATACATAGGACAATACTCCTCACAAGTACTCAGTACTATCTCCACCTGTTACACACAAATTAGCTAAGATCTGAATCAATCACAGGTTCAAATCTCCTTCGTTGCTTGCCTGCTTCCACTGCGCAATCCTACATGAGAATAATGATGAATGAATGATCCAAATTCATATTTCCCTTGGATATACCACGAAATCCTCATTGGAAATACTCAATCCATTGATTGTGCAAATCCCATGCACAACTATAGTCACAACTGACAGCTGTCTTGCCCTTTCACTCACCTCTAACACTTGTCTCCACTGAACTGTCCATGCACTGAGTTAACATGATTCATGAGTTAATAATTAGTGAATTAATTAATAATTAATTCACACCACTCATCACTAGTGTATTTGTTAGTTAGAATAAATACAACTAGTTCAACTAAGTCAAACTGAACACAACTCCATCAACTCCTCAATCAACTCCACAGAACTCAATCACTTGAGTTCTAACTGAAGTCCTTCATGCAATAGCTCAAGTAACCCATAGGAAAAGCGTATTTCCTTCTGGCAGCTACATGTGCCACATACGTAGCTCGAACTGAAGTGCTGCAAGAGGATAAGATAATGTTTATAGTCTAAATATTATTAAGAGCTAATAATATTCGACTGTTCTATTTTTAGCCTGGCAGTCTAAAAATAATCTCCACCCATATGTCTAAAAAAAGAGGTCCATCTATTTTTACCAACATGACCAATCATCCACAAATAGCATTCTGCAACTCATAGACCATGATCCATATGTCTAAAAATAGACATAGTCTAAAAACAGACTTTGCACCAAAAATAGCCTACGGGACCACTTAGTGAAGGCGACTTCTTTTCACTAAGCTCCATCATCTTGTTGCATTTTCAACAATTTTCCATGGCATTCCAAAACTTCTCAATGCTTCCAGAGTGCTATATGGGTTTTTAAATTTAAAGAATTCAAAATCTTGCATGACTTTTTAGAAGAAAAAAAAATGTTCCTTGGGCTCTCGACTGCTTCCATGTGACCATCCTATCAAGGATGAAACTTGAACTACCAAAGCATGCTAGGGAGAACTTGGATGTCTAACTTAGAATTGGAATTTGCTACGATTTTTTTTTTTTTTACAATAACGACTAGATTTTATTTAAGATTCGGCAAAATAACTGCCGAGGGCCTTAACAGGGCTACTCTGTGTTTCCTTGTTATAGATTTTGCTTTTGTTTTGATAGGAGGCAAGGAGAGTACATTTAGCTTCTGATAAGTACGCTGATGGGATTACATTGTGTTTGTAGATAATGGCTTGAATATGTGCTTGATCTGGTTTCAGAGTGGCGTCTTGATTTTCTGTTGCATTTGCTTGCAGAGAGGAGACCTATCGCACCAGACTTTCATTACCGAGTCTTCCAATAGCTCATTGCTTGTTTTCTTTTGGTTTGTTTGGTGGATTCTTACTTTATGCTCAAGTTTGCCAAGTGAGGTGTCAACATTGTCAGCATTGCTTTCCGTTTCATCATAGATTGCAACAGAGGCCTTTCTGCTATCTAAACTAGCCTTGATGTAGCCCTCATGAACCCCCCAGCACCTACCCAACTGATTGCAGAATGACGCAGTAATGAATTCCAACAGAGAGCAGAGAGCAAAAATGATGGGTTTGCATTCTGATTTTTTCCTTGTAGATGAGTCCGAGTCTCCTAACAGCTACTAGCTCATTTTGGTCTGGTCCCAAAGCTCTGGGTATTGGAGAGTAATCTAAAATAGAGGATTGCTCAGAGGAACAGAGGCCTAGTCTTCTCCAAAATTATGGAATGTTGCAGTTCGATTCAATATCATTTACTAACACTGATCTCCTGGGCTTCCAAGTCCACCTGTGAGTTTAACTTCCTTAGAATATGAAAGAAGGAGATTTTGTGAAACTTGGGCAATACTAGCCTGATTTTTTTTAGTGTGGAGGCTAATTGTACCTGAGAAGGGTTCTTTTGAGAGTTCATAGCCTGGATAATTAGTCGAGAGTCTCCAAAGACTGAGATGGATAAGAAATTCCTCTTGATAGCCAGATTTAGACCCTGCCACAGAGTAAGAGCCTCCGCGCTGTTGTTTGTTTCATGGTCTAGACCCCATGCAAAACGCAACTCAGTTGAGCCTCCAGGACTCAAGATAACTCCACCACCACCCGCTGCTCCTGGGTTACCTTTATAGGCCCCATCAAAGAAAAGGCAATGATCATCCAGACCCGATCTCCATTTAATGAATTCCTGTTCTTCCAGATGAGTTTCCCAATGAGAAAAGGATTTTGCAGGAGGAATGGGTCTATCCTGATGGTTTGGAACTAGCTCTTTTAGCCATTGATCTTCCTCACTGTCCAGAATCACACCATTTCTTATGGCAGGTTTGGCTTCTAATGCCTCACCCAACAAAGCTTTGATTTTAGTGATGATTCTGACAAGATTACAACTCTCCTCCCTGAAAATTCAGTTTTTCCTCTCCAGCCATAGTTTCTAGCATGTGAATTTGGGAATCCACATCCAGCCAGTGTTAAGAAGGCTTTTTTTGGAGAGACAGAACAGGATAACTTGGCCCAGTTTCTTAGCAGATCTGGAATATTTCCAGGAAGCTCTATTTTGTCATGTCCTAACATCAGGACACCCCTCCAAACTTCTTGAGCAAAGGGGCACATTAACAACAGATGATTAGCCATTTGTTCATCTGAAACACAGAGAGGGCACCTGGAGGGTCCTTCCATTCCACACCTTCTCAGGTTATCTCTAGTGAGGATACTTTTATGTGCCAATGTCCAGCAAAAGAAGTCAATTTTGGGAAGAGAAGGAAAAGACCAAATAAATTTCCATTGAGTTCGCTCCAGGGGAACGTTTGGGACAGCTATCATACTTTTGTAACCTTCTGCTGCTAAGTATGAGCCTAAAAGTGAGCCCCACCCTCTTTTGTCCTTAGAAGAGGCCTTTAAAGGAGATTTTCCTTGGAGCAAATCCAACAATAAAGTGGCTTCACCATTCAGCCATTGAGGGACCTCCCCCAGATTCCAACCATCCCAAAGAATTCCTGCATCATCAGTCCAATTGGAGATGTCCCAAAGGGTTTTCAGATTGCTAGCTTGAAGCCAAACTCTGATATTTACAAGTTTTCCATCTTATTAAGGGTTGATCTCCAAGGATCAAATCTCCCCAAATTCTTATTTTTTTCCCATTACCTGGGATCCAGCATAGCTTGTGACTGAAATGCTCCATAGCTGTGAGACAGAGTTTGAATACTGGTATTCCTTTGGTTATTCTTAGAGGTTGGTCCAAACACCTCAAGCGCTACCCATGAAAATGTTTTTTCCATAAAACTCTCTTTCTCCAACTAGGATTCCCAGAAACAATGTTCCAAAGGAGCTTGGATCCCAGAGCAAGATGTTGGGCTACCAAATCACGCATTTGGAGACCTCCTTCCAAGAATGGCTTCTTAAGAGTGTCCCAGTTGACTAAATGGAGCCTTCTTTCATTATCCCCCCCCCGCCCCTCCACAGAAATATTCTCAAAAGACCATCCACTTTACTAATAAAGGTTTTAGGGGCAAGTAGAATGGAATTATGATATAAAGGTAGACTTATGAGAACATATTTCATTAGGATTACCTTCCCAGCATTATTCAAACATGAGGCTCCCCAAGCTTGTATTCTAAGTTTTAGCTTGTCTAGCAGGGGCATCCAATGAGCTACTTTAGGATTTGATTTGAAGATTGGGATCCCAAGATACTTAAATGGCTCCCAAGTTAGGATTCCTTCCATTTCTAACAGCCTTGCTATGTTTGTCAATTCCTTGATCGAGCAATTCCAGCCATAGATCATGCTTTTTAGATAGTTGATCTTGCTACCCGAAACCTCCCTATAAATGTCCAGCTCCTTCTTCAAGGACCTTGCAAAATTTATGCTAGCTCCTCCAAGCAATAATGTATAATCAGCAAACCGGGCATGATTTATGTCTTTAACATTGTGAGCCATCCTAAGGCCTGACATTGTTTGGATCTATTGACAGTAGTCTAGCTGGAAGCTGAGCACCAAAGCTTGAATGGCGTAAAGAAGTGGTGACAATGGGCAACCTTGTCTTAGCCCCCTCGAGGTTTGGAAGAATTTTGTTGATCGACCATTAACCAATGGCGCTATCCAAGGGGAGGCTATGTAGGCTTTCACCCAATTTATGAGAGCTTTTGAGAAGCCAAATTTCTCCATCACAAAAAATAGGAATTCATGTCTCACCCTATCAAAGGCATTTGCCAAATCTAGCTTAATCACCATACCTTTCTCTTTTCGATGACATCTTGAGTGAATTGCTTCTTACACCAGCACGATATTGTCAAGAATCTTTCTCCCTTTGATGAATCCTCCTTGGTTTTCAGGGATGATGATCGGCATAATTTTTGTAAGACGGTTGGCTATTATTTTGGTAACCAGCTTATAACTTGTATTACATAGAGAGATGGGCCAGAATCTACTAAAGCTAATGGCGCCTTTATCTTTCGGAATCAAGGCTAGGAAGGCCAAGTTGGTACTGCCTCCAATCTTGGTACATGTCTGAGAGTTCCCGACCATTCTCAGAAGATATTTTTTAATTGTAGGCTAGCAAGTCAGGTAGAACCTTGATGTGAACCCATCAGGGCTAGGAGCTTTATCCGGTTCCATGCAATCCAAAGCTTTTTTAAGCTCATTCATACTGATCGGAACAATCAACATACTATTATCAGAATCTTGAACACAATGAGGAATTAGATCAATCAAGTAGGCTTGAGAAGCGATAGGAGGGTCTTCTAGGGCTGAGTAAAGATCTTTGAAGGAGTGGGCTGCTCTCTTTATGCCTTCAAAATCTTTAACCACAGTGTTTTGATAGTGAATTTCATTTACTGTTTTGAAGTGCTTGCGTGCTTCAACTTGCTTATGGAAGTAGCTTGTATTTTTGTCTCCGGCATGTAACCAAAGATTTCTGGACTTCTGCCTTCAGAACTCTTCTTCATCCCTACTTGCTCTATGGAAATCTTTTTGCAGCTCTACTTCTTTTTGAAGAAGGATTTGAGTTACATCGGATCTCTCCATTATTAATTGATGGACTGTTAAGCTGTCATGCATCTCCTTTCTTTTGGCGATGGGTGTTTTCAACCTTTTAGCCCACTCCTTGAGCTCTCTTTTAAGTCCCCTGAATTTTTCTTTCCACACAAAGAAAGGGGATCCTTGAACTTGTCGGCTCCAGGCCTTGGAGACCCCGAGAAGTTGATGTACCAATTTACCCAAACAGGGCCCACAGTTTGGCGTTTCATCTTCTAGGGTTAGGTTTTTTGGATGTTTAAGGTTTTCCATTATTTCTCAACAATAAATAGGCCTTCGAGCCTCATTGTAACACAATTCAGAGGCATGTAGCCACCACATCTCTTCTTTGAGATAAGCTACCATCCCCCTTGCTCGTTTGCTGGTTTATTTCATTTCAGTATTTTACATTAATGAAATGAAGTATTATTTCTGCTGCATCTTTGTGTTTATGGTTATCTCTGTAATTTGTCGCGTTCCTGTTTAAATTTGGATCACAAATTATCAACAGAAAACCTGAACTTAACGTAACTCCTTCTAACTTCTAACTACCTCTCGGTTCCATACAATTGGTATTTATAGGAAAATAACATAATTGTTTATGAGATAACCTTGCTACAGGTGGCTAATTCAAATTAAATCTAACATGATTGTTTATGAGAAAAACTTTCTACAGGTGGCTAATTCGAATTGCAATAGGACTGTTTAAACTTTTGATCAGCTATAGGTAGCTAATTCACATTAAATTTGCAACAGAACTGTTAGACTCTTGATTAGCTATGAAAGAGAAAATCAAGAGTCCTACTGCTTCTGGGTAACGTATTTTGACTCCATCTTTGACCATGATCTTAGGCTTGCTTTTCCATTGATTTGAACTGAGTGAATAGGATAGAATCCATGTGAAGATGATTCTAGAAATGCCCATGTGGCCCAATTCTTCATTTGACACCTGGAACCTGCCAAACCATGAGAGTAGCTATGGAATTCAAAGTTAGCTGTAGAATAGGTTGCGTTCTGTAGCTAATTTGCAAAAATCTATTCAAATAGCAAGAACATGAAAATAAAATATGGTGATCATCTTAATGCTTTCCTTAAGACAAAACCTAGCATTTATCATTGATTGGGTCTGTAATCTTATGAGAAAGTGAGGGAAAAAGGTGAGAAAAAATGTCAAGGAGAGGGTAATTCTGAGGTTCAACACCATCTTCTTCAACCCATTCATGGGTGCCTTCAAGAGGTTATTTTCCATGGCATTCCAAAACTTCTCAATGCTTCCAGAGTGTTATATGGGTTTTTAAATTTAAAGAATTCAAAATCTTGCATGACTTTTCAGAAGAAGAAAAAAATGTTCCTTGGGCTCTCGACTTCTTCCATGTGACCATCCTATCAGGGACGAAACTTGAACTACCAAAGCATGCCAGGGAGAACTTGGATGTTTGACTTAGAACTGGAATTTGGTACGATTGTTTTTTTTTTTTTTTTACAATAATGGCTAGATTTTATTTAAGATTCGGCAAAATAGCTGTCGAGGGCTTTAACAGGGCTACTATGTGTTTCTTTGTTATAGATTTTTCTTTCGTTTTGATAGGAGGTGAGAAGAGTACATTAGCTTCTGATAAGTACGTTGATGGAAATCTTTTTGCAGCTCTACTTCTTTTTGAAGAAGGATTTGAGTTACATCGGATCTCTCCATTGTTAATTGATGGACTGCTAAGCTGTCATGCGTCTCCTTTCTTTTGGTGGTGGGCGTTTTCAACCTTTTAGCCCACTCCTTGAGCTCTCTTTTAAGTCTCCTCAATTTTTCTTCCCACACAAAGAAAGGGGATCCTTGAACTTGCCAGTTCCAAGCCTCGGAGACCACCTCCTGGAAACCTTCTTGATGTATCCACAGAGGACTAAATCTAAAAGGAATGGGGCCAAGATTTCCATCCAAGGAGAGCTCAAGCTGAATGGATTTATGATCAGAGGTGTAGTTCAACAATATTTTAGAGGTGGCCATTAGACCGCATGTCAAGAAGGAGGTTTGTACAAGAAATCTGTCCAAACGAGCAGCAATGTGGCTGGGGCCTATCCTTTTGTTGGACCAGGTGAATTTCCCAAATGTGGGCTTGATATCCTCCAGATCTCAACCTAACAGGAGGTCTTCAACCCATTCTATAGTTGGGTCCCTGACCGGCAAGCCCCCCTTTTTCTCTTCTGCAGCTAGCATAGCATTTAGATCACCTACAATAATAATATTTTCTGGGTTGTGTAAGGAAAGATAGGATTGGAGCGAGTCCCAACAAATTTTTTTCTCAGCTGATAAGACTAGAGCATATAGATTGAACATACTTACTTGATGGCCAGATTCTTTGTGGAGGAGCTTAGTGAATAGCCAGTGGGGGCAACATTCTTCATAAATTAGATCATATTTGGAGCTGTCCCAGAAGGAGGCAATCCCTCTAGAGGTGCCTCTAGCATTGACAGCTCTCCCTTGGCCTTTGTGCCAGAAAGCTTTGCTTGCTTGGAGGAGTAGAAGGTCCTCTAGCTTTGTCTCTTGGATGAGAAGGATTTCAGGCGAGTACATTCTCACAATGTCTTTTAGAGCTTCTTCTTTCACCCTGCTACCTAACCCTCTGCAATTCCAGGAGACGTATTTCATTATTTACTAGCTTGGGAGTTTGTGGCTCCTTTTGGAGCCTGACCATGCTTGCGCCTAGATCTGGAATTTGGTATGATTGTTGAAGCATGATAATAGTGTAATAGTTCTAGAAAGTGTGTTGCATCCATAATGTAAAATTCCTAAAAATTCATGATCCCTGCTTTCCTCGGCTCCACAATGTCAATTTTCTCATGAACTTCCACCACACACATATTTGCTTCCATGTGTGCTTTCAACATAGTTTGGGCATGTGGCTTGGATGAAGATGCCATGCTCTTGATATGCTCATATCTATCAATAAACTGAAGTTGAGTCTATCTCAAAATTCTAGTGTATTTTCCCTAACCCTCCCTATATAACAATTTCATCCAATTATTCATGCATTACTTTGCCAGCTACCCACATATATGCCACTCGCTCAATATACTCTAGCCACCTCCCATTTTCAATTCTAATTTCAATATTTTATATAGGTCCATTTTGTCATTATAGATATCTGCAATAATATTAAAGTTACATTCATCTCATGATCTACAATGATTTCGAATTAGTAAGGTACACACTTGCTATTTTGATTTGTTTCACCCTGTTTTAAATGGAAATTAAAACCACTTTGAATTTGTTCCAAAACCTCTCTTTACTACACTCTTTGTTTTCATTTGTTTCTGTTTGGTAGTTTATTAACACTTGGGTGAAAGAAAGAAGTAAACAACTTTATAAAAAATTCCATAAGCATGACATAAAACCATGTTAGAATAAAAGTTTTATAAATATAAAATACATATAATTTTTGGCATAAAATAATACACCTATAGCTTTAAGTAACCTGAACTTAAGTTATTCAAATAAAAACAAATATTATGGTGTAAATTCCAAATATTATATCACTTAATTATTCAATTGCAGTGTCAAATTCCAGGCAAGCTGACAAGGTGCAAGTACCTTTCCACTGTTTGAACCCTTGACTGTTTAATGTAGTGAACATACATGAAACATTATTTAAATGCAACTCCCTTGGCTGATCGTCCACCTGGAGAACCAGTAACTTTGACCTGGGCTATTCTTTAATGCAGTATATTTACGCCATCTAGTTCATTAATATACACCAATAAATCTAGAGAGTAAAACAGCCTCTGGTGTATTTGACATCATTAAATCATGTTCCAGGGTTTATGAGCCTGAAGTTCGATGTTACTGTGGTAATTTTGTAAGTTGATAACTTAACTTCCACATGTTGTGATGCCTCTATGTGTAGTTTTCGATGAAAAGGCTTGAATGGTTTGGAAAGCTCCACATTAGTAAAAGTTTGGCTTTGGGTTTTTACTCTTTTAGACTTATTTAATATACCATATGCTTAGTTTTATTTAATTATTTATTTTATATTTCGTAATTAAAAATTTTAATATTTTTTTAATTAGTATAATTTTTTATTATTTGATATGTAATTAAAATTAATAAATATATGATTTAATAAATTTAAAAGGTAAAATATTTTTTTCAAAATTAAATTCTAAAATTTATAATATACTATTAAAATGAATTATAAATATCATAGTAATAATAAGAATATATATTTTTAAATTATTTACTTAGATATATAATTTATTTTAATGATTTTTTTTTTATTTTATAATTATAAAATTTTTCACATATATGCTAAAAAAATATATCTATAAATTGAAAACTAAAAATATATATTTGGAAAAATCATATAAATATATATTAAAATATAATCTATAAATAAATAAATAATATTAACAATAATAATGGTTATTAAAATAAGGAATCTCTAATTTAATATTAAAATATTAGTCATATCTATATTTTATATTTTTTTTACTGTTAAAAGTAAAATAAAAAATAAAAAAATAAAAGTAATATTAATTTATATTTGTTGAACTCGATATACCATTTACACGTGATACTTCTATATATAAATATAAAACCTATCACGTTAATAATAATCAAAAGTCCTTAAAACAACGTTAATAATAATCAAAAGTCCTTAAAACAACATATTAGTAACACAAGGACAACTGCGTAGCTGCAATCCCTGCCTATAAGAGACTACTTTATAAGAGTAGTACTAAGTACATATGAGACTACTTTATAAGAGCAAGTACATATGAAAACAATTGCTTGTAAATTGCCGTTATAAAAAAAAACTCTCACACTTTTCCAATTGTTGTTTTAAGATTTAAATTGCTTTTATAAAAAGCAGCTTCCAGACTTCTATGTCTCATTGTGGTGTGTTATTGTGTGCATGGACCTATTTATGTGTACGTTATGTCCGGTTCAAAGGCTTGTATCCAGATCTGTTAGCTTCAACATTTGGCATGGCACAAAAAACACTATTCTCACAAAAGATAAGACTCCAATACCGTGTTATAACTGATACCATAACTACCATTAAAATAGGTGATGATGTTTGATACCAATCAAACTAGGCTTTATAGTTAACTTCACAACTGAATTTGGCATTTGGTATGGCATAGCAAAAACTATTCTCACAAAAAATAAGACTCCAAGGTGGTGTTATAACTAATAACATAACTACCATGAAAAGAGATAATGATGTTTGATACCAATCAAACTACAAAATGAACAATCCAATGTGGGATTTTCAACAAAAAACATGTGTTGCAAAAATTCCAGTGCAGGACAGGGAGTTCAGGGATCGAGGCACTATATCCACCTCCAGCTGCTACAAACCATTCCCATTTCCCACAGAGAGATTAATATAGCCCAGGTCGCTAACACCTCAACATTCTTCTCTTAAATCCTTTGAAAGAGACAACTGTAACGCATGCATAGATGGTCCCATACAAAATAAATAGAAGTCACCACGTCTGAGTTTGGTGGCCCACCATTTTACAAACCTTGATACTGCTGCTGTCACTGATATTATTGGTGCTTCCCCCACTAGGAGCTGGAACTGGAGCTACTCTTGCCCTCAATGTATTCTTTGCAGTGGGAGGTTGTGGGTTCTTCTTATTATATCAACAACCCACTGAAGATATCGTATGTTGGTGTTCCTCATCAGACCTATAGGAGTAACTCTAGCAAGAATAAGTTCTTAGTGCATTTAGACAGGTCATTGCCCAAATGAACATGGACATGCTAAATTCACACAAAACAATCAGATCCAGTGAGATCCAAAGTAAACCCAAGAGTTTGAAATAATGAGAATTTGACCACAGGCCTGAAGAAAAGAAATTATTCTGAACCAAGCCAATGAGTCTTTTTTATAGTCATGGAATTTTCAGTGTCTTGTATGATGCTATATTTCATGACTTCTACTTTGCAAAGTTATGGGAAAGACCTTTGATGAGCATTAATGAGGATACATATCGTAGAGCAATGCATCAAAATAAATGATTCCTGTTGAGAATATTGTTAACAACTTTACTCATCTATCATACCCATATAAATTGATATATAAACATGCTTCAAAATTCCATGATAAAATGAAATCAACTGCCAAAAAACTGCAAACATGTACAATTTGCAAAATGCAAAAATAATGGGATTCCTTAATACAATTAGATTATAAATTGGCTTTATTCTAAATGTCCTTACATTTGCTTCTGAAATAAATAAATAAAATAACATAAGGGGCTAGTCATGAGGCATTTGAGGCAGAAATTGTGTGCATGGTTTAAGATACACTAACTTTGAGAATTTTCCCACGAATGAACAGTGCTAGAATGGATCTTAGGTAACACTGAACTAAATGTTTGATAAGAAAATGGCATTTGAGGTTGAAACTATGTATATAGATCAAGATATAGTAATTCTGACAATTGTCTCATGAATGAACAATTGCAGAAAGGCTCTGAATTAAAACAGAACTGAATGTTTGATAAGAAAATATCTTTGAAGGGAGCATTTTGAATGCCTTCTATAAAATTAAGAACATCTTCTAGAGTCTATGAAAAACCTGTAATGGATGTAGAGATGTACCTTTGCAAACGACACTTAGAGTGCATGCAGAGATGTCACATACAAAGAGTAATAAATCACCATGTTTTACACTGTGGACCCACAAATTTATCATTTATCTAACTCTTTGGGCCCACTACCCTACAACTTATCTTGCATGCGATAGCTCAAACTGCAAGATGGACAACTTGTCTTGCCTTCATCTTGGTTGGAATTCTAATTCCTTAACCAACCTCGCTAGAGTGCTAGAATATCGCCATATTCCTCTAGATTTGATTATAATAATCCACCCCATGCACTTCTGTTATGTCTGCTTTAGATTGTTCCGGTTAAAAATTTGGTGATTGGATCTGTGGGAAGGAGAATTCTTTCATAGTTTTTTTTTTTTTGTCGATTTAATGAGTTAAAATTATTTATATTAAAACCATACAAACAAATGGTGGTTTGTGTACAGGTTAGGATGTGACGAGCATAACTGCGCCAATAGGATGGAATGCTTGAGGTGCAGTGCTCCATAGAGAGTCGGGTAAGGGATTTAACAAGTTTGTTGCATTATATTTCTCATGCCTTGTGTTTTTAATAATCTTCTTATGATGAAAGAGGATTGATTACAAACACTACTATATGATGCTTCCAGGAATTGAACGGTAATCGCGGAGAAGTTTCACAGATTGAAGCAATTATGCAAGCTTTTAAAAGAAGGTATTAGGTTTATGGGGAAATGTATTTGGTGTAGGTTTATGGACAACACAACATGTTTGTTTAGTAGTTATAATGCACGTAACCCCACTATCAAATGAAAAACTTGTTGTCACAATAGGTTTCTGGGTCATCGATTTGCCTGTTGGGAGTTGCAAAGATTACACATAGATCTCGAGTAACCACCTCTGTAGCAAACAGATGGAACACATTTGCTACTTGCACATCCTATGAGGCCTCTTATCCTTTGACATAAAATTCATCACCTCACCATCACTTCCAGTGTATTCAGTAGCCTCAACAAATTGTAGCAGGCGGTTCCACAACAACCAGGACTAACTAAAATAGGTTCTCGTCAAGCCTAGCCACATAATATCAACCATCAGCCTACTCGCACAGTAGGTTCTCAACCAACACAAGTTGCAGTTTCAGATCCTCGAGAGCCTATGAAACCAGCTGCTCACCTGTTCATTTCAAAAGCAGGTCTAATTCATTTCAACAACAACAGGTGCAGTTCATTTCAACAGCAGGTCCAAGAAAAGAAACCATTTCCAATAGTCACCTTAATTAAAGGTACACGCTCTGCCTGCTTGTTTTATGAACTCATAAGCTTCATCCTCCAAGTATCATCGTCCAAGTATCATATGCATTTATTTAGTTCGTGCATCTTTATATTATTTTACTTATACAGGTAATAGAATCAACTACTTACACGGAGTTTTCCCTCTTGGCCAATGTAAGAGCTTCGAAGATTTGTTCTCTCTGCAAATTTCCCCTCATCCATTTCAAGCAACAGTAACTGGCCAATGCGTAGAGCAAGGCCTCCAATGGTACCTAGATTTCTAGGTAAATCTTTCATGGAGAATACCATAGGGTCGGGCCTTCCTCCTCTCGTAAATCATGCTCATGTTCAGGTTGGCCTCCAATTTGATCATCCATGGTGTGGGGAATGGAGAATGGAGGGTGGGGGAATGAAGAGGAGCAGGAATGAAAAGGGGATGGAGGCTGGAATGAAATGGGGAATGGAAGAGGTTGGGGGAATGAAGAGGAGGTGGGAGCATAGAAGAATGGTGGAATGAAGAGGAGGCGGGAGAATAGAAGAGGTGATAGGTAGAAGAGTGGTGGAATGAAGAGGAGACAGGAGCGTCGAAGAGGTGACAGGTGCCCAGAAGAAATGGCAGATGGCAGCTCGCTTTCCATTGGAAGTGGAGGCATAAAAACTTTGCATAAAATAGTTTACCTGCACAAAACATTTGTTTTGAAAAACTTACTATAAAGTAACTGGTCGCGGCTGAAATAACATCGGGGCACGTGAGGCTTGTAATAAGACCTTGAATTCAAAAGTTTGGTTATAAGTTTCTTACACCAAAATTTCCATCCAGGAATAAATTTTGCTTAAAATTGCTTAAACACTAAAAATTTACAGTCAACAAAAGAACTAATAATGCTTGATCAAACGCTATAGTCCATGCTATGCCGGAAGCAAAGACTAATAATGAAATAATGCTAGTCAAAATGAAAAAACCAAATAAACTAAAAATTAAAATACTTCTAAAAATAAATATAAAACTCATCACATTAATAATAATGAAAAATCCTCAAAATATAAATATAAAACTTATCACGTTAATAAGAATGAAAAGTCCTCAAAACAACATATTAGTAAAATAATCGAATAATGTTCGATTAAATGAAAAAATCAATTACTATTTATTATAAGAAGTTACTTAAATTTATTTAAAATACTAAATCAATTATTTTAAAGGCTAAATGATAAAAATAATTAATATTAAAATTACGATTGAATATTAAATTTTGAGATAAATAATTATTAAATTTTGAATAAGTTGTTTTTAGGATTCCATATTAAAGATATTTATAATTTTTTAAACAAATATTAAAATGAATTTAAAAATTACACATTTTTAAAGATAAAGATGGAGATTATTTTTCAATAAATAGTTAATAAGAATAGTAGTATAAATATTAAATATTTTTAAAGCAAATTATAAACATAATCTTAACATTTTAAGGTTGGGAATTATTGCTTTGCAAGTATCTATTACTATTACTTATGTAGTAATTTGGGCCATTATAGTTTGGGTTTCTAGATAAAGTGGAAATTGTAGCAAGCTCATGGCATTACACCTAGATTTTAAACTATGTTGAGATGCTCGTTTGTTGTAAAAGTTTCCCATAAATATGGATACTTAAAGTCCTAATGCACGATTATAAAATTCTTTCTAAGGAAAGAGGCTCAATTCCTCAAAGACAGGATGATTGCGCGATTCAATCTATGATTTAGCATCAGATTGACGATGGATTTTCACCTACTAAGGTCATCCAATATGATTTTTCCAGAAAGGATCAATTACCAACAAATGCAAAAGTCTCGAGGTAGGGTCATGAAGGAGTAGAAAATTCCTCTAATTCCTCTTCAATGATCCCTTGTAAGCACCATTTTCCCTCTCCTTTTATTCATCCCTAATCATCAGTGGCAAATAATCAAGGCCCAAAAGCTATATTTGTTGAAGTAACTTTGGTCGAGGGTAGTTATAATAGAGTTGGAGAAACATCTCTGGTTATTTCTTCATCCCCTCTTAACTTGGGATATTTAGAAGGTGACCTAACCATGTGAATGTTTTGCTAAAATCTAAGAGGAGGAAGGTCACTCCCTCTCATGATTTAAGGAGGGCATGTGACTTATGCTCACAAAATATTGAGTCACTTATCAAAGAGAAGTTTGGCCTTAGGAGGAATATTAAGGTATACAATTTACCAAAATTAACTCTTCACTTCCTTTTTATTTTTTCCTTGATCCCCAACCTAGGTCCATCCTTCTCCTTCCAAATGATTGTAGCAATGACTTGAGTTAAAGCATAAAAGGGTCCAAGAAGTTGTAGAGGTAGACCCTAACCCACATAAAACCTCTAGATACCATTTAAGGTCTTCCAAAGCCTCAATTGACAAACCATGTTTTGGGGAAGTGGGTAGGACCTTGGGAGTAGACGATGGAGATAATGATTCATTTACTCAGGAGGAAATCAATGTTGAAACTACCATAGAAGAAATTTGAATGTGAGTTCAATAATGGTAAACAAAAATTTATTACTAGATCCCTTAGAGCAAGTGTAGTCCCTAGGAAGGGTAATTAACGATAGATATTTCCATAAATATTATGGGTTAGTTTCCTCTAAGAAGAAATTATCCCTTAAAGAATACCTCAAGGTACACAAGATTGATATTCCTATAGTTTAGAAAAATGATGCTCCATAGTGAGATATCAAATAGTTTTATTTCTTCCAAAATGGCAATTTGTAGCACTAGACTTTGAAGAAAAATCAGGGGGAATTATAACCAAATGGAAAAACTCCTTCCAGCTTCTAAACTACCCCGTGTTTAATGAGTATCTTGATAGGTCTTCATTCCATGAAATTTATGAAGATCCTATCTCTAGTTAATATATATAGCCCATATAATGAAAGGGAGGAATATTGGAATGGATTCTTCACTTGATATTTTCTAAAGAAACAATAGCTTATTATGGGCGGCGACCTCAATTTTTTCACTCTTGAATCTGAAACTTGGGGATTAGTTTCCCATATAAACCCTTTAGTAGACTATGTCCTCCACAACATTGAAGTCTTGATGCTATGTGACATTCAACCCATTAGACTAGTATTAATCTAAAAGAATCTTAGAGAAAAGAATCATGGTATCTCCAAAAGGCATTTTCATATTTGAGCAACCATAATTATATTTGAACCACTCAAGTCTTCAGTTGGTATAGGTGGTTTCTTATGCTAATTCCCCAATATTTGTCTAAGTGGAAAAGGATGAGAATAAATTAGCCTTTACTTTCAAATTTAATATAATATGTAATGAGTGTCAAAAATTTCATCCTTTCCTCATCCATTTACCACCTTTTGTCTACCCCTTTTCCTGTCTTCATCATTCTACAACCCCTTTTATGTATATTGTTGCATTTTTGCTAAGGTAAAATGTTCCTTCAATTATGTCATCTTTTATGCTCATATTAGTATGTTAAAGAAGGAATCAAACTTTTTATGCTCATTGATAGGAGACCATCAACTATGCTCTAGCTAGACTTGTGTAGGTATTACTTGATGCATCAAAAAAGGCTACTAAAGAATCTCAATTGCTACACCATTGTTAAATTTCTACAACTACTTCAGGTGGGTGTAACACATTGGGAAGTTGACAATAGTTGTTGCAAAACCTTTGCCGGAAGACTGCTACAATACTTATGATATTAGTGCTTGAGACACCTCAATTCATTGAAAACAATGACTACAACACCTCCTTACACATGGTTGGAACACCTAAGTTGTTAACAATAGTGGTTGGAACACCTCGAGTTGTTAACAATAGTGGTTGCAACACCTAGAGTTGTTAACAATAGTGGTTGCAACACCTCGAGTTGTTAACAATAGTGGTTACAACATCTCCTTCCATGTGGCTAAAACACCTCAAATCATTAAGAACAATGATTGCGACACCTCCTTCCACATGGCTGCAACACCTCCATACACTGATCGCTGTGAACATGGGAAAGTTGGGTATCAATATGCATCAATACCTACTTATCATCATTAGTTGACAAAAAAGAGGAAGCCAACAATGAGCCACTGTCAATAGGGTAAAACAAAAAAGGATTGGTTAATATAGGAGATTTGATTGCAATAATTTTTTTACCAACTTTCACCGATTGAGTTGATTAGTGATTCAATAGTCGTTCAATGAACTATCTTTATCTACATTATTTTAATGAGGAGAGGAAATTGAGAATTAGAGATTCTCATGGCTGTCATAAAATTCTTTGCTAATTATTAGAATCCAATAGTGTATAAATACTTGGCTCCACTGGAGCAAGAGGTAGATAGAAGTTTGAAAATTGTAATAACATTCTGCTAGGTTTTGCTAATACAAAGTTATTATTCCTGCTTGACTCAATCCATTTGTGTGATGCACTAATAATTTGAGTTTTTAGCTAAATCTTTAACTAGTGCCTCACTTAAGGAGGTAGGCCCCCCTCGTTAGTAAAGTATTTATTGTACCGTAGAAAAAGTTTAGTTTGTTTTATTATAGATTCCTTTATTTAGGCATTATTCTATTTTAGGCATTATTCTATTTTGTAGCATTTGTTTATTAGTTAGATTTCTATAGTTAACAATTTATTGTCTGAAGCCCTCTTATTTCTAGATTGATAGTATTTCAACAATTGTTATTTGATTGCAACATATATGTTCACATAACAATATTGAGGGTTAGGCAAAAAACTTGATTAACTCACCAATTTACATTCCTACTAGTTTGTTTACTTTCTAGTAAGAGTGTTTTACTTTCTTTCCAATTTGTTTACTTTTCAGCAAGAATGATTTATTTTCCTTACAAAGTGTGTTTATCTCCTAGCAAGAGTAATTTCCATTTCTACTATAACACATCCCCTCCCACATTTACCCTGTTTTACAAGCCCTCCAGGTAAATGTGAAGCTGAGTGCCACTATGACATGACCCAACCTCCTAGTTCTAGTTAAGGAAGTGGGGCCTACAACTGAGACTTATTGACCATAAATTAACATCCTATAGGTCCTACAGATCACTCAAAGGCTGAAAAACCACCCCATATGACCAAACCCTAAGATAGAACCATTTTTCTCTACCTTGGACCCACAACCACACTCAAAACAAGTCATGCATGAGGTTATGAGAATATAACCACACTCATAAGCCTAGCTATCAGTGGTTATGACCTAAAATATTCAGTTCTATGCCTATAGTCCCAATATTTGATCCATGTTTCTAGGATAGCCTCCAAAACACTGCCCAAAACATCTCTAGACCACTGCCTAGAACATCCTATAAATTTCTAGAATCACATTTAACATGATATAAAAGCTAAACATTCAAACTTGAAGTCAAAATTTGACCTAAATTGACTAGAACATACTAGTTATTTCGTCAAACACATGTTAAACATGTAAGCTCCAGGTCATGAATGCATATCTGATCATAATAGTCTGATATTCACCTGAGAATCACCAAGAAGGCCCAATTCCCTCCCAAGTAGCTATAGCCACACTTGTTAGCCCATGCATTCATTAACTTATCAAAGAATAAACAAGAGCCATAGCTAGAACATACGATTGAACCATGCTTATAACCAACATATAATCATAATATTAACCATGAAATAACAACCATCAAAGCATCATAATAACAAGTATAAATGCTCATAGATTACTGTTACACTGAAATTTGTCACCATGACTATCTACAGTTAATATGGCTCCATCAATAGTCATATTATCCTCCTTGGCAAGCCTTATACCTCTGCCCTCCATGTCAAACTTCAAGAAAGAGAGAAAGTCATTAAAAACATGTTTATCTCTGGGTACGCAGGTTCTCTCTACCTTGCCTGCGTGTACGCATCCCAAACTCATTGTACCTGCGTACTTGTACGCTCTGTAAGGCAAAGGATGGGTGCGTACCCCTGTAAAGGTCAAAAGGCGCGAGTTTCATCTTAAAATAGTTACTTGTGGTCACTTCTAGAGCTTTCTAGAAGAGTGTTTGATGTGTATTGAGCGCCTCCAGATGGTTCATGCATCCCTATGATAGAGGAACTTATCCCATCAAGAGAGGAGCTACCCCATCCAAAAGAGGGAGTATCCCATTGATGTTGGAACTGAATAACTTCCTCTAGAGCAATATAAATACAGGCATTGGGCCAAGAGGAGGGGAGGTTGAAAGCTGAACATTCCAAAGGGTAGATGCTGCTGGAATTAGGACTTCCATTGTAAGCTTGTGAGGAGAGATTACCATCCTTTCTTGTTTCATTTGGAAGTGGGTGAGCTTGTCAAAGTAGAGGAAAACTCTTGCTGGACCCTGGGAGGAACTTGCACAACACCAAGGCTCAGGTTGTAATGGTTTCTTTTTTGTTTCCTTAATACAAATAAGTCCATTCTTCTCAATGATTTGTTGTTAATGAATTGTTTCATATACTCCTTGGTCTATATGTTGAATATGCTTTGTTTTATGGAATATTCAGGTGTTATGTAATCGTTTGATTGTTAGTGTATGCAGATTTCAAAGTGAAGGAGGAGCTCATCTTGATCGACGAGGCTAGACTGCTACAACAAGTGTTGGACTTGAGGTAGGATTGAAAAACACTTGGTTTCTCATCGAATAATACATGTTTAGAGAAGGATTGCTCTTAATTGTCTTGTTTGTCACTAGAGAGTCTTAGACTCCTAGGGAGGTTAGTTTTGTCAGCAAAAATAACTCTTTCCGCATGACAACATATATATGTGACTAACCCTAATAATAATAACATATGCACATGCCCTCTTTGTAAATTAGAATTATAACTCATGATTTTTTTTTCTTTTAGGATGGCCATCACCTAGAGCGAGAGAGATCATGAAGAAGTGGCCAGTGATATCCTTGAGGACTAAGAGTCCATGGATGCACTCAAAAATGGTGGTTTACTAAAGTTCTTCTTGATGTCAAATATGTGCACCAAAAGGTGTTTATTGCAATTTTTTCCAATTACTAGATTCGTGATCATGATTACTTTATGCTTGATGAGATTCCACTTCATATCAAGTTGGATGACATTTACTTCATCACGAGCCTCTCTTAAAGGAGAGGCAGAGTGGATTTAAAATGTGGAAGTGTCATATGTCTCACCATATAGGACTACATTAACATATATTGCACAATTGGTACCCAGAAGGTGGGTACAAAAATACCAATCCAAAACATTGAGAGCCTTTCTCTGAAGGTCATCCTCTTTACCATTGCACAAGTAGTAAGCTCAACTTCATTGCGTCAGGCATTTGGAACCCAAATTTTCTATGTAGTGTAATGTTTTTGCCCAGCAATTTATGGTTGGTGTATCGCCATATTGAGTAGTATCAAATATTGGCTTACATAATGTAAATGGGATTGAATGATGAATTCTAGTTACGAGAGCATCTTGTGCTCCCTCGCCCTTGAGAGGATTCCAGGACTTCGACCAAGAGTTGATCTTCACATCTCTCATCCAAGAGAAGCACAGATGGAGAGATGGTTTGATCTCATGGGTACATTGGGAGGATCATGAATTACACTAATGCCATTCGATGATGATTTATTCCACTGGTGGGATTAATAAATCTTCATCGTAGATGATTTTATATATGCAGGTATCAACTTCCAAGGATACCCCAAGCTATGCCTTCCCCCAAATGTTTCTTGGGGTGACATTGGTAAAACATTTTTATTTTGATATTATTTAATTTTTAGTTGTTTTTAAACTATATAAGTAACTCAAGAAGGAAAACTATTTTTGGTCATAAACAAAAGTACTTGAAAATTGATGTGATTGATGCAGATATTAGTCCAATGAGTCCTAATGGATTCACATGGCATAGGCATCATGGAAAAGGCAAGGAGAAAGTTGGTAGATATGTGTAAAGAACACTGCAATTCACTCATGAGAGCTAAGGGCCTCAAGCTTAACTAATATGTTGATATTGTATTGATCAAATTATAGATATATGATCTTTGGGCTAAAACCATAGATTTTGTAGGACATTTGTCCACATTTTGTAATGAGAGAGAGAGAGAGAGATTGAGATTTCCAAGAGAGAGAGAGAGATAGAGAGACATTTTGTAATGAGAGTAGAGAGAGAGAGAGAGAGAGATTTCCAAGAGACAGATTGAGATTTCCAAGAGAGAGAGATAGAGAGAAAGAGAGAGATTTCCAAGAGAGAGAGAGAGATTGAGATTTCCAAGAGAGAGAGAGAGAGACATTTTGTAATGAGAGTAGAGAGAGAGAGAGAGACATTTTGTAATGAGAGTAGAGAGAGAGAGAGAGACATTTTGTAATGAGAGTAGAGAGAGAGAGAGAGAGAGAGATTGAGATTTCCAAGAGAGAGAGGGAGAGATTTTGTAATGAGAGTAGAGAGAGAGAGAGAGAGAGATTGAGATTTCCAAGAGAGAGAGATTGAGATTTCCGAGAGAGAGAGAGAGAGAGAGAGAGATTGAGATTTCCAATAGAGAGAGAGAGAGAGAGAGAGATTTTGTAATGAGAGTAGAGAGAGAGAGAGAGAGAGAGAGAGAGAGAGAGATTTTGTAATGAGAGTAGAGAGAGAGAGAGAGATTTTGCAATGAGAGTAGAGAGAGAGAGAGAGAGAGAGAGAGAGAGAGATTAAGATTTCCAAGAGAGAGAGAGAGAGATATTTTGTAATGAGAGTAGAGAGAGAGAGAGAGAGAGAGAGAGATTGAGATTTCCAAGAGAGAGAGAGATTGAGATTTCCAAGAGAAAGAGAGAGACAGAGAGATTTCCAACTT
Organism: Pinus taeda; assembly: GCA_000404065.3. Lineage (NCBI taxonomy): Eukaryota > Viridiplantae > Streptophyta > Pinopsida > Pinales > Pinaceae > Pinus > Pinus taeda. The sequence goes on along the minus strand of APFE030492340.1, from coordinate 10,734 downwards.
TGCATGATTGTTATGATCTAATTGTTTATATTTTCTCATGATTTAATGTGATGAATGATATAAATGCCAATCTAAAACATAATTAACTATAACATCATAAAATTGTTCTTGAGAGAGAGAGATTGAGATTTCCAATTTTGCATGATTGTTATGATCTAATTGTTTATATTTTCTCATGCTTTAATGTGATGAATGATATAAGTGCTAATCTAAAACATAATTAACTATAACATCAGAAAGTTGTTCTTGATATGGGAACATAAACATAAGTAATGTAATCAAATGATCATTCAAGTAACCTTAATCAAAGAAACTACTAGTACAATGTAGGATCTCGCACATGGTATTTGTTGTTAAGCTTGATATACTTCTAACTACAAGTCTAGATGAACTACTATAGATTTAATTCCATAAGAAATTGTCTCCAAAAGAAACTCTATAATGGCACACACTATTCAAGGAATTTGTTAAATTGCAACACCAATACCAACATCACTAAACATGATTAATTGGCCAATTGGAGAATAACTCACCCAAACAATGGAAGCTATGCTCCAAGTGTGACGACTAGCACTATCAACAAACCCTACATAGACAATATCATCCATTAACATTTTAAACTCAAATGTAACCTAAATTAAATTATATACATCATGTACAAAAAGAACAAATGCTGAAGAAAAATCTCAAATATAATACTTCTTGAGATAGAGCCCATTTCTGGGATCGGAAAGTACTTTTCTACCATAATCAACTATTTCATCGGCTCCCTTATTAAGTACATGCCTCATTATGTAAGGTCCACACCACATAGACATAATCTTACCTACCCTTAAAGTATCTTTGTCTTGGTCATATACTAAAACATGTTCTCCCTTAGAGAAAACCATGGGATGGAGAAACTTATCATATTGACTCTTGACACAATTCTTATGTGCCTCATTTGTTGTAGCAGCATCTAGATACTACTCATTGTTGGGACGGGGTCCCCTAGGTCAAATTTTGTTAAAATATTGTAAGTATCTGCATTTTGAGGAGTGGAGCACGAGTAGCACAGGTCAAATAGGAGTCAAGGGGTATTAGGAAGGTCAAAACCCCTTATATTTTGGTATTGTTTTGAGGTCTGCCCATGGTTTTCGAACCATGGTATTGTAATAGAGAAGGATATATAAAGGGATATCTAGGCAAGTCTCAGAAAAAACAATAAAAAAATCAAGTACTTCATGATGATGATTTTGGGTCTGTAAAGGTAGATATTTTTCTATTTTGGCGAAGGGGAAAGCTCTTGTAGCTAAGTGCGTGGAGACCTTGGTATGTCCACAGCTGAATGCATGGGCCCCTATAGTTGTGTGCATAAGGTCTGAAGAGTTGTAAAGGAAGACCTGAAGTAATAGAAAGATATTTGAAACAAAATTGTGTCTATTTTTATGCATTGTGTATTTTATGTACTTATGTGCAATTGAATGATACTTATCTGCATTTTATCTTAATTACTCCATGAATATCTAGATCAACTGTTAGATTTTTTTTTATGCATGATTAGATATTTACGCAAAGATTATAGCTTTCTTTAATTGGAAATCATCTAAGTCCCATGAATAAGGGTTCGCAAATGTTAGATCTGAACTAAAACTACAGAAAGTGGCTTAAACCACATCACATAGCCTTTGGATGCAGAAGCTTGTTTCTAGCATCCCCCAATACTGCCTTGGGTGAGATTGTAGCCTACGCTATGCGGGTTTTTTCTTAAAGGGCCAGTAGTGTAGGGTTTTTTTGGTTAGCGCATATAACTCTAAACTTGGGTCCAAGCACCCTCAAGCCAACAAATGGTTCTGTAGCTGGGATCGGGATCTATCTGAGGGATGTGTGATGTGGCATTAATGGATATCGACTAGGAATAAAATTGAAAAGTGGATAGATTGGAAGCTGCATGAGTTTGTAGGCCAGTAGAATAGGAATCCATGCTTATCAAAATAAAAGTGGTTACAAAGGTATCTTTACATAGAAGTGCATGAAGTTTTCTTTTCATCGTTCCCCTGCGAGTTGTACGAGTGGCTGTCCAAATTAGCGGATAGCGAACCAACTCATAACCGCAGCGATCTTATTGTGTGGACTCCAGGCCTTGTCAAATGCCTTGAAAGATCTAATTATAAGGTGGCAAGGGTTGTTTATTATTAGATTTATAGTATCCAAGGTTGCTTCATCACTAAATTTGCAATACATACGTCTATGTCTTATAGAAAAGACGAACAATGATTCTTCGAGGGTCCAAGAGGTAAGTACCCAAAATCGCTAAAAACCTGGATTAAAATGATTTCGTGCGAAAATAAGGTTATGCCTTTACCTTAATGTTTAAGAGGGGTCCAACTAAATCTACGTGAAATGGAAATCGATTCAGAGTAGATCAAGACAAATTTGTCGAAAGTGAATACATTCCCTTATTGGGAGATTTTGAAAGTGAAGAAGAGCAAAGTAACCCTAGTATGCCTAGAGGTGTGAGGCAGACTGTAGAGCAAGGTACTTCTGGAATTCAACATCCCATCACTCCACCTCCACCTTCGCCTCCACCTCCACCTCCACCTCCACATCCACCTCTATTATTTAGTATGGAAAATACAATAAAAATGATTGTATTGATCTTGAACAGTTTTGGTTCATCACAAAAGTTGTGTGTAAAGCATAGCAGATCAATGATGATGATATAAAGAAAGAGCAGCTGGTTACAGCACTACAGAATTGGGCGCTTACCTAGTATATCAAATATAGCATGACTCATCGAGCTACTTCATTGGCCAATATGAAGGATGCGCTGAATGCAGAATTTACAACGCCAAAGTCAAAATCTTAGTGTATGACTGAGATCAAGGAGATTAAGAAAAAGGTTAATGAATCTATGTGGGATATAGATTAGAGACTGAAGTGTTTACTAATTCAAGCTAACCTTCATATCTCGGATGAACAACATAGGGACTGGTACATAGCTTCACTATTACCTCACTTAAGGTTACAATTATCTCAGCAGAAGATTGGGTCTCAGGCTGAAGCATTGGAAATCATGATGAAGCTAGAAGCTTCGTCGATCTAGGATATGAATGTAGGAGTTCAGCAGATCCAAGCATAGCTAGCAAGCCTACATATGGAGTTGTAGGACCTGAATAAGGGAAGGGAGTTTAATATATAGACACAATCTGAAGTTTGGTGCAAAAAATCCAAGGTTGAAGGCCATCATAAGGATAAATGCCCTGTATTCCAGGATTATATAGCTACCGAAGGTCCTAACCCGCTAAAACCAAAGTCTTTGGCTAGATCAAGCACTGGTGCAAGTACCTGATGTAGTATTTTCCAAGTTTTAGGACAGCATTCAACCAATAATTTATCCTTATTACAAAAGTTTATACAATCTCCAAAGCAACATTTTTGTAACTTTTGTAAGTCAATTGGTCATGACGAAAGGAATTGTCAAAGCTATGAGCTAATGATGGACATAACTCCACTGTATAGGATGAAAGTTGAAAACCGTGTGCAAAACGACCAAGGATCACCTACAGATAGTGGAGTATTTCAATGACAAGGAGGATCTGGAAGAGGTCGGGCTAGATAAGTTGTTACAACTACAGAGAACTAGGACACTTTGCACACGAATGTCGAAATCTACAGCACCCCTCATGTCAGTACTTTCGAAAATTTGATCGCGTTATAGAAGATTGCTCGATCTTAATAGCAAAGATGCAGGAGAATAAGACCCAGCAACAAATGAAAAATATCCAAATGATGAGATTTGAACCATGCGAAGATGATCCTAGTGTCAACATAGTCAAGCAAAGTGGTGAAGACAATGTTGAACGCAAACAGCCTGAATCACATTCATGGTTCTGAAAGGCCGGTGAGAAGAATATTGGATTTGATTTACATCAAGAAAAAGAGACATTCATGGAGGCCAAAAAGAATTTATGAGTCCGGGTGCTTCTACATCTCAGAACTCAATGCTGATAGCCTTGCGAAAGGAGAAACCTGAGGATGCTACTGTAACCCAAGAGTTAGATCCCACCGTGTTGAAATCATTTTTGCATACCTATATGAAGTTACTATGGGATCATAAGGCGTTGGAGGGACTACAAGAGCTGATAGGTAACTACACCAACAAGGATAAGTCGTCCCCAGGATAGCACGCAGTCAATAAAGTAAACCAAAGCAAGAAAAGAATTGGTCGAGAGATGTGGATGACTATGCAGATTGGTGATTTCAAAATGGATTAGGTCATCCTAGAATTGGGCTCTAATGCTAATGTACTACTAAAGGAAACTTGGGAACGTATGGGAAATCCTAAGTTGCAACGGTCGCCAAATCAGTTGCGCATGGAAAATCAGTAGAAGATAATTCTAATGGGGCACCTGCATGAAGTAACTGTAGATATTGAAGGAGCAAGAGCAGTGGTTGATTTCAAAGTTATTGAGATTGTTGATGATAGTAATCCATAACCCATGTTGCTTGGAATTTATTGAGATCTTGACATTAATGAAATCATCAATTTAAAGAAGAAAAGCATGGTATCTGAGAAGAATGAACTTCGAGTAATTGTCCCATTAGATCCCGCTGAAGGTGCACGGTACACAGAACCGAATTGTGACTATTATGAAGATGACAACATTGAGAAAATTTATAAGTTAATTACATGGGATGAATATTGGATCAATCCCACTATGGATGGAAGGATCAGTTGGGAAAAGGATAGCTCATGTCAATCTGATTCAGATAAAGAGTTAGAAAACTAGCATAATTGATTGCATGAGGTCTCTACTATGCAATGAAATCCGCTTACAAAATCGCTATGTTGTGTATCTATTGAGATACATAAATTACCCTATTATGATGCCTTGGGTGATTTCAATTTATTTCTTGAAAATTTTGAAATAGATGTACCAGAGGAACATTAGTTCCAGGCCTTATATCTAGCATTAAGAGATACGCCTACAAGATGGTTAGGTACGCACAAGGAGAATTTTATCGAGTGGAAGGAATGTTTGCAAATGATGCCATTAAGGTTTGGCTATGCAAACACCCGACTTAGTGAGAAATACATAAGGAAGGATGATACGCACGAACAACTGGTGCGATGGACTAAGGCATGGGGCGAAATACCTCAACCTGAGTGGGTGCATATTTTTGTTCATACCCTAGATGTATTCCAAAGAATTGGTATTTAGAAACGAAGTTGCGACACGAGACCACTAACTGGGATGAGAGGAAAGAAATTTTCTTGCTCACATTCAGTTTTGAATATGGGTTCGCATGCATTGATGAAGCGCTTTAGGAGATTAAGGTAGTAATATTCTGAAGACTCGTCAAACCTATCACGTGGGTACAGCCTGTCTGGAGTACACATCTACAACATGCTTTAGAATGTTACAATGGAAGAAGTTAATGAGGATCTGAGGAATATTAATATCCCTAAATCAGAAGGACTACACGAAGCTGAGGGACCTAGTGCAGAGATCCCTGATATTTCGCAACCAATGTGCATAAATCAGGTTAACATTGGCTCAAAGGAAAAACCAAAATTCACAAAAATTGGTGATTATTGGGATGAAGATATAGTGGATAAGGTAGCTGAATTGCTACATGAATATCAGGACTTATTTCCAACCAATTTTTCGGACTTGAAGGGGATAGTAGGATTTGGGGGTAATGAAGATCAATTTGAAACCCAATACAAAGCCCGTTAAGAAGCACCCATATCAGTTGAACCCCAAATGCAAGGAAAAGGTACGAGAGGAACTTGACAAAATGCTCACAGCTGGAATAATTGAGCCTATAGAGGAATCTGAGTGGGTCAATCCCATGGTGGTCTGAGAGAATAAAACAAAGGGCAATATCAGGATTTGCATAGATCTACAAAAGCTAAATGATGCATGCGTCCATGATCCATTCCCTACGTTATTTACAAATTAATTTCTTGAGAATGTTGGTGAACGGGAAGATTACTCATTTACGGATGGATTCTCGAGATACCACCAAATCAAGATCATTCCAAAAGATAGAAGCAAGACTACCTTCGCTACCGAATGGGGGTCATTCCAGTATACAATTATGCCTTTTGGACTCAAAAATGCCCCTACAACTTTCACTAGGGTGGTTGTCGTGACGTTGAAGGAGTTCATTCATAAATTTTTGGAGGTTTATTTTGATTATTGGACAGTGTTTGGGCTAGTCAAGAAGCATGTTTCTAGTCTGTGCCTGATGTTGGATACCTGTAGAAAGTACCATATCTCTCTGAACTTGAAGAAATGCATTTTTTGTGTACCTTAAAGAATTTTGTTTGCCACATTGTTTGTAAGGAGGGATTGACGGTAGACCCTACTAAGATCGTTGTCATTATCAATCTGGAGCCCCCTAGGAATGTAAATAAGCTACGCACGACATTGGGTCATACTGGGTACTATAGAGAGTTTATTAAAGCCTATGCGCAGATAATTGTGCCTATGGAGAAGCTCTTAAAGAAGGATGTTGTGTTTGTTGGGATGAAAATTGTCAGAAAAGCTTCGATACTCTGAAGGAGAAGATGGTTACCGCGACAATCCTAGTATTCCTTGATTGGAAGAAGGAATTAAATGTGCATGTGGATGTGTCTTGCATAGTGTTGGGATCCATCTTAACATAACCAAAGGCAGGAGATATCGATCTCCTAATTTCCTTCGCCAGTCAGAAATTATCTACGGCTGAAAGGAACTACTTAACCATAGAGTGCAAAGGTTTAGCCATGGTTTATGTACTACAAAAGTTCAAGAATTATCTACTAGGTGTGCACTTTAAGATGTACACATACCATTCTACTTTGAAGTACCTAGTCAATAAGCCTATGTTGGGGGCGGCGAGGGCGAATATTTAGGTGGTTGCTCCTTTTTCAAGAATATGATTTTGAAGTCATAGTGAAGCCCAAGAGATTGAATGCTAGACTAGACCACCTGTCTCGAATCGAAAATGGCAAAGAGCCTACAAGTATTGACCAGGGATTACCTGACACGTAGCTCTTTGTTGTCAGGGTTACAAATGAGCATTTTGCATACATAATTCTGTTCTTATCTACTGGTGTAGCTCCTAAAGGTTATACGATGCAGCAAAAGAAGGAAGTGGTTGTCAGGGCTGCCAATTTTTCTGTGATTGCAAGACAGCAATATAAAATGGGGTCGGATGAATTCCTACGTCTATATGTACTTGAATATGAAAGGCACTGCATTCTAGCAAAAGCACATGGTGATGTCATCAGAGGACACTATGCAGGTAAGGTTACTGTGTAGAATATCCTACACAGAGGACTATGGTGGGAACCAGTGTATAAAGATTCCAAGGAATAGTGCAATGTGTGCGATGTGTGTCAAATAACTGGGAGACCGTCATGAAGGGATGAACTCCCATTAAATCCATAGGTCGCATTACAAGCATTTGATAAGTGGGCGATTGACTTTGTTGGACCTCTTCAGCCACCAGGTGGGCTGATGCATAGACTCTAAAGGATTGTACCATGGACACTACTGCAAAGTTCATATTTGAGATCATTTTTGTCAAGCTTTGGATGCCCAAAAATTCTGATGAGTGACAGAGGATCACACTTCCTAAATGAGACAATCGCATCTTTAACAGAGGAATTCTAGATGTATCATCAGAAGAGTACACCATATCACCCCCAGGCGAATGGCACCATTGAAGTTTCAACAAGATCTTAGATAATGCCCTCACAAAGGTATGCAATATTAATAGGAATGATTGGGATGTGCGCATACCAATGATTCTATGGGCTTATAGGACTAAATGTAAGAAATTGACTAGGAAAACACCCTTTTGACTGGTTTACAGAAAAGAAGTGGTAATGTCGATGGAATACATAGTGCCCAACCTAAGAATGATCTGAATTGGATCCTTGAAAATTATTAGAGTTCTATGACTGTTTCAAATTATGATAGACTTCAAAATCTTGTAAACAATGAGTTATCATGAAATAACCTCTGAATAATGGTAATTTGCAGCTGTTATGTAACAACTCAAGAAAAAGATAGAAAAGATAGATCAACGCCTTAGAATTTAGCCTCTTCGAGGGGGCAACCTGCTTTACATTACATAAATGAACAATTCTTCAATGATTCAAATGACAAAACCTCCTTTCTATATATAGGAGTCTAATGAGTCACAATATAATCCAGCCGACCTAACAATAATAATATAAAGCCACAAAAATAACACTAGAGGGGTTCTATGGGGCACAGTAATAACAATATGGTGACAATAGGGGCACAATAATATTAATAAGGGGTACAACTACCATATTAATGGGGTAATCACTAGTATTATAGGGACCCAACATGCCCCTCTCC